>JAUIMM010002123.1:0-238034 GCA_031769625.1 Taudactylus pleione
TGCTGTGTGTATGCATGGTGCTGTGTATATACATGGTGCTGTGTGTATGCATGGTGCTGTGTATATACATGGTGCTGTGTGTATGCATGGTGCTGTGTGTATGCATGGTGCTGTGTGTATGCATGGTGCTGTGTATATACATGGTGCTGTGTATATGCATGGTGCTGTGTATATGCATGGTGCTGTGTGTATGCATGGTGCTGTTGTATATGCATGGTGCTGTGTGTATGCATGATGCTGTGTGTGCACTGTTTGCGCTGGACTTACACGTGTCTCAGAATCAGGTCCCCAGCCTGTGTCAGACCAGCTCAGGGAGGGAACAGAGACACCTCGTACTATACCAGGGGGTGAGAAGTGATTGGTCGTTACCTGGAAACCACAAGAGGCAGAATCAGCATCTTCAGCATCCGCATGAGGAGCTCTCCGGGGAACTGGAAGTAGCTGATCTCCTGTAAGACAAGAGGGTCCATCAGTCCTCACTCATTGCGTCCATGTATAACGCCACACTGTCACCCAGATATTGGGCCTCATTCAGCAAGAATAGCAGTTACTTATATGCACGTAATTAGGCGATTTCACACTACGCATTGCTTACACATCACAGTGCCCGTGCGTGAACCAAATGCTGCGATCAGGACTGCGATCGCAATGACCACGCAGACCAATCACAGAGTGTATGACAGGAAGCGCCGTTTGTGGGAGGTGATGGGGTGGTCAGGCAAACGCAGGGGTACCAATGTGTTTGAACACCGTTGCAGGAGAGTTCATAAATTATCCACTGCGATACCATACGCAGCCTGAGGCCTCATAGAGTGCGCAGAAGTAAGTAACTCCTGGGTGAGGTCAGACCTGCCTTAATTGTGCGTATGGGTCCGATGTTACTCAATGTTACCGATTGTTTCGCTATGTTACCGAAGAATACGGATGTGAGTAAGGGGCAGTGGGCGTCCTTATATCAGGCTGTGATCGCAATGCGAATGCAAACATTTACATATCCCCGCTGATATTAGCAACTGTGGCCTATTGATATAACTCGTTACTAATCTTACATAGTGCTCTGATCAATCATGTGCTTCAAAAATGATAGCTAAGAGATGATTGGTTGGAGCACCATGTATAACTACTATATATTACCTATTACAGGCAATGTACATTATACTGTGCTACTGCTGTATATTACCTATTACAGGCAATGTGCATTATACTGTGCTACTGCTGTATATTACCTATTACAGGCAATGTGCATTATACTGTGCTACTGCTGTATATTACCTATTACAGGCAATGTGCATTATACTGTGCTACTGCTGTATATTACCTATTACAGGCAATGTGCATTATACTGTGCTACTGCTGTATATTACCTATTACAGGCAATGTGCATTATACTGTGCTACTGCTGTATATTACCTATTACAGGCAATGTCCATTATACTGTGCTACTGCTGTATATTACCTATTACAGGCAATGTACATTATTCTGTGCTACTGCTGTATGTTACCTATTACAGGCAATGTGCATTATACTCTGCTACTGCTGTATATTACCTATTACAGGCAATGTGCATTATACTGTGCTACTGCTGTATATTACCTATTACAGGCAATGTGCATTATACTGTGCTACTGCTGTATGTTACTTATTACAGGCAATGTGCATTATACTCTGCTACTGCTGTATATTACCTATTACAGGCAATGTGCATTATACTGTGCTACTGCTGTATATTACCTATTACAGGCAATGTGCATTATACTGTGCTACTGCTGTATATTACCTATTACAGGCAATGTCCACTATACTGTGCTACTGCTGTATATTACCTATTACAGGCAATGTGCATTATACTGTGCTACTGCTGTATATTACCTATTACAGGCAATGTGCATTATACTGTGCTACTGCTGTATATTACCTATTTCAGGCAATGTCCATTATACTGTGCTACTGCTGTATATTACCTATTACAGACAATGTATATTATACTGTGCTACTGCTGTATATTACCTATTACAGGCAATGTCCATTATACTGTGCTACTGCTGTATATTACCTATTACAGACAATGTATATTATACTGTGCTACTGCTGTATATTACCTATTACAGGCAATGTCCATTATACTGTGCTACTGCTGTATATTACCTATTACAGGCAATGTCCATTATACTGTGCTACTGCTGTATATTAACTATTACAGGCAATGTGCATTATACTGTGCTACTGCTGTATATTACCTATTACAGGCAATGTACATTATACTGTGCTACTGCTGTATGTTACCTATTACAGGCAATGTACATTATACTGTGCTACTGCTGTATATTACCTATTACAGGCAATGTGCATTATACTGTGCTACTGCTGTATATTACCTATTACAGGCAATGTACATTATACTGTGCTACTGCTGTATATTACATATTACAGGCAATGTGCATTATACTATACTACTACTGTATATTACCTATTACAGGCAATGTGCATTACACTGTGCTACTACTGTATATTACCTATTACAGGCAACGTGCATTATACTTTGCTACTGCTGTATATTACCTATTACAGGCAACGTGCATTATACTGTGCTACTGCTGTATATTACCTATTACAGGCAATGTCCATTATACTGTGCTACTGCTGTATATTACCTATTACAGGCAATGTCCATTATACTGTGCTACTGCTGTATATTACCTATTACAGGCAATGTCCATTATACTGTGCTACTGCTGTATATTACCTATAACAGGCAATGTACATTATACTGTGCTACTGCTGTATATAACCTATTACAGGCAATGTCCATTATACTGTGCTACTACTGTATATTACCTATTATAGGCAATGTGCATTATACTGTGCTACTGCTGTATATTACCTATTACAGGCAATGTGCATTATACTGTGCTACTGCTGTATATTACCTATTACAGGCAATGTGCATTATACTGTGCTACTGCTGTATATTACCTATTACAGGCAATGTGCATTATACTGTGCTACTGCTATATATTACCTATTACATGCAATGTGTATTATACTGTGCTACTGCTGTATATTACCTATTACAGGCAATGTGCATTATACTGTGCTACTACTGTATATTACCTATTACAGGCAATGAGCATTATACTGTGCTACTGCTGTATATTACCTATTACAGGCAATGTGCATTATACTGTGCTACTGCTGTATATTACCTATTACAGGCAATATGCATTTTACTGCGCTACTGCTGTATATTACCTATTACAGGCAATGTGCATTATACTGTGCTCCTGCTGTATATTACCTATTACAGGCAATGTCCATTATACTGTGCTACTGCTGTATATTACCTATTACAGGCAATGTGCATTATACTGTACTACTGCTGTATATTACCTATTACAGGCAATGTGCATTATACTGTGCTACTGCTGTATATTACCAATTACAGGCAATGTGTATTATACTGTGCTACTGCTGTATATTACCTATTACAGGCAATGTGCATTATACTGTGCTACTACTATATATTACCTATTACAGGCAACGTGCATTATACTGTGCTACTACTATATATTACCTATTACAGGCAACGTGCATTATACTGTGCTACTGCTGTATATTACCAATTACAGGCAATGTGCATTATACTGTGCTACTGCTGTATATTACCTATTACAGGCAATGTGCATTATACTGTGCTACTGCTGTATATTACCTATTACAGGCAATGTGTATTATACTGTGCTACTGCTGTATATTACCTATTACAGACAATGTGCATTATACTGTGCTACTGCTGTGTATTACCTATTACAGGCAATGTGCATTATACTGTGCTACTGCTGTATATAACCTATTACAGGCAATATGCATTATACTGTGCTACTGCTGTATATTACCTATTACAGGCAATGTGCATTATACTGTGCTACTAATAGGTAATATACAGCAGTAGCACAGTATAATGTACATTGCCTGTAATAGGTAATATACAGCAGTAGCACAGTATAATGCACATTGCCTGTAATAGGTAATATACAGCAGTAGCACAGTATAATACACAGGTGCGTACATTGTCTATAATAGGTAATATACAGCAGTAGCACAATATAATGCACAGGTGCGCACATTGCCTGTAATAGGTAATATACAGCAGTAGCACAGTATAATGCACATTGCCTGAAATAGGTAATATACAGCAGTAGCACAGTATAATGCACAGGTGTGGACATTGCCTGTAATATGTAATATATAGTAGTAGCACAGTATAATGCACATTGCCTGTAATATGTAATATACAGCAGTAGCACAGTATAATGTACATTGCCTGTAATAGGTAACATACAGCAGTAGCACAGTATAATAGACAGGTGCGTACATTGCCTGTAATAGATAATATACAGTAGTAGCACAGTATAATACACAGGTGCGTACATTGTCTATAATAGGTAATATACAGCAGTAGCACAATATAATGCACAGGTGCGCACATTGCCTGTAATAGATAATATACAGTAGTAGCACAGTATAATGCACAGGTGCGTACATTGTCTATAATAGGTAATATACAGCAGTAGTACAGTATAATGCACATTGCCTGTAATAGGTAATATACAGCAGTAGCACAGTATAATGCACATTGCCTGAAATAGGTAATATACAGCAGTAGCACAGTATAATGCACATTGCCTGAAATAGGTAATATACAGCAGTAGCACAGTATAATGCACAGGTGTGGACATTGCCTGTAATATGTAATATATAGTAGTAGCACAGTATAATGCACATTGCCTGTAATATGTAATATACAGCAGTAGCACAGTATAATGTACATTGCCTGTAATAGGTAACATACAGCAGTAGCACAGTATAATAGACAGGTGCGTACATTGCCTGTAATAGATAATATACAGTAGTAGCACAGTATAATACACAGGTGCGTACATTGTCTATAATAGGTAATATACAGCAGTAGCACAATATAATGCACAGGTGCGCACATTGCCTGTAATAGATAATATACAGTAGTAGCACAGTATAATGCACAGGTGCGTACATTGTCTATAATAGGTAATATACAGCAGTAGTACAGTATAATGCACATTGCCTGTAATAGGTAATATACAGCAGTAGCACAGTATAATGCACATTGCCTGAAATAGGTAATATACAGCAGTAGCACAGTATAATGCACATTGCCTGAAATAGGTAATATACAGCAGTAGCACAGTATAATACACAGGTGTGTACATTGCCTATAATAGGTAATATACAGCAGTAGCACAGTATAATGCACATTGCCTGAAATAGGTAACATACAGCAGTAGCACAGTATAATACACAGGTGCGTACATTGCCTGTAATAGATAAAATACAGTAGTAGCACAGTATAATGCACATTGCCTGTAATAGGTAATATACAGTAGTAGCACAGTATAATACACAGGTGCGTACATTGCCTGTTATAGGTAATATACAGCAGTAGCACAGTATAATGCACACTGCCTGTAATAGGTACTATACAGTAGTAGCACAGTATAATACACAGGTGCGTACATTGTCTATAATAGGTAATATACAGCAGTAGCACAGTATAATGCACATTGCCTGAAATAGGTAACATACAGCAGTAGCACAGTATAATGTACATTGCCTGTAATAGGTAATATACAGCAGTAGCACAGTATAATACACAGGTGCGTACATTGCCTGTAATAGATAAAATACAGTAGTAGCACAGTATAATACACACATTGTCTGTAATAGGTAATATACAGTAGTAGCACAGTATAATGCACATTGCCTGTAATAGGTAATATACAGCAGTAGCACAGTATAATACACAGGTGCGTACATTGCCTGTAATAGATAAAATACAGTAGTAGCACAGTATAATACACATTGTCTGTAATAGGTAATATACAGCAGTAGCACAGTATAATGCACATTGTCTGTAATAGGTAATATACAGCAGTAGCACAGTATAATGCACATTGCCTTTAATAGGTAATATACAGCAGTAGCACAGTATAATGGACATTGCCTGTAATAGGTAAAATACAGTAGTAGCACAGTATAAAGCACATTGCCTGTAATAGGTAATATACAGCAGTAGCACAGTATAATGCACATTGCCTGTAATAGGTAATATATAGCAGTAGCACAGTATAATACACATTGCCTGTAATAGGTAATATACAGCAGTAGCACAGTATAATGCACATTGCCTGTAATAGGTAATATACAGCAGTAGCACAGTATAATGCACATTGCCTGAAATAGGTAATATACAGCAGTAGCACAGTATAATGCACATTGCCTGAAATAGGTAACATACAGCAGTAGCACAGTATAATACACAGGTGCGTACATTGCCTGTAATAGATAAAATACAGTAGTAGCACAGTATAATGCACATTGCCTGTAATAGGTAATATACAGTAGTAGCACAGTATAATACACAGGTGCGTACATTGCCTGTTATAGGTAATATACAGCAGTAGCACAGTATAATGCACACTGCCTGTAATAGGTACTATACAGTAGTAGCACAGTATAATACACAGGTGCGTACATTGTCTATAATAGGTAATATACAGCAGTAGCACAGTATAATACACATTGCCTGTAATAGGTACTATACAGTAGTAGCACAGTATAATACACAGGTGCGTACATTGTCTATAATAGGTAACATACAGCAGTAGCACAGTATAATGGACATTGCCTGTAATAAGTAATATACAGCAATAGCACAGTATAATGCACATTGCCTGTAATAGGTAATATACAGCAGTAGCACAGTATAATGGACATTGCCTGTAATAAGTAATATACAGCAGTAGCACAGTATAATGGACATTGCCTGTAATAGGTACTATACAGTAGTAGCACAGTATAATACACAGGTGCGTACATTGTCTATAATAGGTAACATACAGCAGTAGCACAGTATAATGGACATTGCCTGTAATAAGTAATATACAGCAATAGCACAGTATAATGCACATTGCCTGTAATAGGTAATATACAGCAGTAGCACAGTATAATGGACATTGCCTGTAATAAGTAATATACAGCAGTAGCACAGTATAATGGACATTGCCTGTAATAGGTAATATACAGCAGTAGCACAGTATAATGGACATTGCCTGTAATAAGTAATATACAGCAATAGCACAGTATAATGCACATTGCCTGTAATAGGTAACATACAGCAGTAGCACAGTATAATGCACATTGCCTGTAATAGGTATATACAGTAGTAGCACAGTATAATGGACATTGCCTGTAATAGGTACTATACAGTAGTAGCACAGTATAATATACATTGCCTGTAATAGGTAATATACAGCAGTAGCACAGTATAATGGACATTGCCTGTAATAGGTACTATACAGTAGTAGCACAGTATAATATACATTGCCTGTAATAGGTACTATACAGTAGTAGCACAGTATAATATACATTGCCTGTAATAGGTACTATACAGTAGTAGCACAGTATAATATACATTGCCTGTAATAGGTAATATACAGCAGTAGCACAGTATAATATACATTGCCTGTAATAGGTAATATACAGCAGTAGCACAGTATAATGGACATTGCCTGTAATAGGTAACATACAGCAGTAGCACAGTATAATGCACATTGTCTGTAATAGGTAATATACAGCAGTAGCACAGTATAATGCACATTGCCTGTAATAGGTAATATACAGCAGTAGCACAGTATAATGCACATTGCCTGTAATAGGTAATATACAGCAGTAGCACAGTATAATGCACATTGCCTGTAATAGGTAATATACAGCAGTAGCACAGTATAATGCACATTGCCTGTAATAGGTAATATACAGCAGTAGCACACTATAATGCACATTGCCTGTAATAGGTAATATACAGCAGTAGCACAGTATAATGCACATTGCCTGTAATAGGTAATATACAGCAATAGCACAGTATAATGCACATTGCCTGTAATAGGTAATATACAGCAGTAGCACAGTATAATGCACATTGCCTGTAATAGGTAATATACAGCAGTAGCACAGTATAATGCACATTGCCTGTAATAGGTAATATACAGCAGTAGCACAGTATAATGCACATTGCCTGTAATAGGTAATATACAGCAGTAGCACAGTATAATGCACATTGCCTGTAATAGGTAATATACAGCAGTAGCACAGTATAATGCACATTGCCTGTAATAGGTAATATACAGCAGTAGCACAGTATAATGCACATTGCCTGTAATAGGTAATATACAGCAGTAGCACAGTATAATGCATATTGCCTGTAATAGGTAATATACAGCAGTAGCACAGTATAATGCACATTGTCTGTAATAGGTAATATACAGCAGTAGCACAGTATAGTGGACATTGCCTGTAATAGGTAATATACAGCAGTAGCACAATATAATGCACATTGCCTGTAATAGGTAATATACAGTAGTAGCACAGTATAATGCACATTGCCTGTAATAGGTAATATACAGCAGTAGCACAGTATAATGCATATTGCCTGTAATAGGTAATATACAGCAGTAGCACAGTATAGTGGACATTGTCTGTAATAGGTAATATACAGCAGTAGCACAGTATAATGCACATTGCCTGTAATAGGTAATATACAGTAGTAGCACAGTATAATACACAGGTGCGTACATTGCCTGTAATAGGTAATATACAGCAGTAGCACAGTATAATGCACATTGCCTGAAATAGGTAACATACAGCAGTAGCACAGTATAATACACAGGTGCGTACATTGCCTGTAATAGGTAACATACAGCAGTAGCACAGTATAATGCACATTGCCTGTAATAGATAAAATACAGTAGTAGCACAGTATAATACACATTGCCTGTAATAGGTAATATACAGTAGTAGCACAGTATAATGCACATTGCCTGAAATAGGTAACATACAGCAGTAGCACAGTTTAATACACAGGTGCGTACATTGCCTGTAATGGGTAATATACAGCAGTAGCACAGTATAATGGACATTGCCTGTAATAAGTAATATACAGCAATAGCACAGTATAATGCACATTGCCTGTAATAGGTAATATACAGCAGTAGCACAGTATAATGGACATTGCCTGTAATAAGTAATATACAGCAGTAGCACAGTATAATGGACATTGCCTGTAATAGGTAATATACAGCAGTAGCACAGTATAATGGACATTGCCTGTAATAAGTAATATACAGCAATAGCACAGTATAATGCACATTGCCTGTAATAGGTAATATACATCAGTAGCACAGTATAATGGACATTGCCTGTAATAGGTAATATACAGCAGTAGCACAGTATAATGGACATTGCCTGTAATAGGTAATATACAGCAGTAGCACAGTATAGTGGACATTGTCTGTAATAGGTAATATACAGTAGTAGCACAGTATAATGCACATTGCCTGTAATAGGTAATATACAGTAGTAGCACAGTATAATGCACATTGCATGTAATAGGTAATATACAGCAGTAGCACAGTATAATGGACATTGCCTGTAATAAGTAATATACAGCAATAGCACAGTATAATGGACATTGCCTGTAATAGGTAATATACAGCAGTAGCACAGTATAATGGACATTGCCTGTAATAAGTAATATACAGCAATAGCACAGTATAATGCACATTGCCTGTTATAGGTAATATACAGCAGTAGCACAGTATATTGCACATTGCCTGTAATAGGTACTATACAGTAGTAGCACAGTATAATGGACATTGCCTGTAATAGGTAACATACAGCAGTAGCACAGTATAATGCACATTGCGTGTAATAGGTAATATATAGCAGTAGCACAGTATAATGGACATTGCCTGTAATAGGTAATATACAGCAGTAGCACAGTATAATGCACATTGCCTGTAATAGGTAACATACAGCAGTAGCACAGTATAATGCACATTGCGTGTAATAGGTAATATATAGCAGTAGCACAGTATAATGGACATTGCCTGTAATAGGTAATATAAAGCAGTAGCACAGTATAATGCACATTGCCTGTAATAGGTAATATACAGCAGTAGCACAGTATAATGCACATTGCCTGTAATAGGTAATATACAGCAATAGCACAGTATAATGCACATTGCCTGTAATAGGTAATATACAGCAATAGCACAGTATAATGCACATTGCCTGTAATAGGTAATATACAGCAATAGCACAGTATAATGCACATTGCCTGTAATAGGTAATATACAGCAGTAGCACAGTATAATGCACATTGCCTGTAATAGTTAATATACAGTAGTAGCACAGTATAATGCATATTGCCTGTAATAGGTAATATACAGCAGTAGCACAGTATAATGCACATTGCCTGTAATAGGTAATATACACCAGTAGTATAGTATAATGCACATTGCCTGTAATAGGTAATATACAGTAGTAGCACAGTATAATACACAGGTGTGTACATTGCCTATAATAGGTAATATACAGCAGTAGCACAGTATAATGCACATTGCCGGTAATAGGTAATATACAGTAGTAGCACAGTATAATACACAGGTGTGTACATTGCCTATAATAGGTAATATACAGCAGTAGCACAGTATAATGCACATTGCGTGTAATAGGTAATATATAGCAGTAGCACAGTATAATGGACATTGCCTGTAATAGGTAATATACAGCAGTAGCACAGTATAATGCACATTGCCTGTAATAGGTAACATACAGCAGTAGCACAGTATAATGCACATTGCGTGTAATAGGTAATATATAGCAGTAGCACAGTATAATGGACATTGCCTGTAATAGGTAATATAAAGCAGTAGCACAGTATAATGCACATTGCCTGTAATAGGTAATATACAGCAGTAGCACAGTATAATGCACATTGCCTGTAATAGGTAATATACAGCAATAGCACAGTATAATGCACATTGCCTGTAATAGGTAATATACAGCAATAGCACAGTATAATGCACATTGCCTGTAATAGGTAATATACAGCAATAGCACAGTATAATGCACATTGCCTGTAATAGGTAATATACAGCAGTAGCACAGTATAATGCACATTGCCTGTAATAGTTAATATACAGTAGTAGCACAGTATAATGCATATTGCCTGTAATAGGTAATATACAGCAGTAGCACAGTATAATGCACATTGCCTGTAATAGGTAATATACACCAGTAGTATAGTATAATGCACATTGCCTGTAATAGGTAATATACAGTAGTAGCACAGTATAATACACAGGTGTGTACATTGCCTATAATAGGTAATATACAGCAGTAGCACAGTATAATGCACATTGCCGGTAATAGGTAATATACAGTAGTAGCACAGTATAATACACAGGTGTGTACATTGCCTATAATAGGTAATATACAGCAGTAGCACAGTATAATGCACATTGCCTGTAATAGGTAATATACAGTAATAGCACAGTATAATGCACATTGCCTGTAATAGGTAATATAGAGTAGTAGCACAGTATAATACACAGGTGCGTACATTGCCTATAATAGATAATATACAGCAGTAGCACAGTATAATGCACAGGTGCGTACATTGACTGTAATAGGTAATATACAGCAGTAGCACAGTATAATGGACATTGCCTGTAATAGATAATATACAGTAGTAGCACAGTATAATACACAGGTGTGGACATTGCCTGTAATAGGTAATATACAGCAGTAGCACAGTATAATGCACATTGCCTGTAATAGGTAATATACAGCAGTAGCACAGTATAATGCACATTGCCTGTAATAGGTAATATACAGCAGTAGCACAGTATAATGCACATTGCCTGTAATAGGTAATATACAGTAGTAGCACAGTATAATGCACATTGCCTGTAATAGGTAACATACAGCAGGAGCACAGTATAATGTACATTGCCTGTAATAGGTAACATACAGCAGTAGCACAGTATAATACACATTGCCTGTAATAGGTAATATACAGCAGTGGCACAGTATAATGCACATTGCCTGAAATAGGTAATATAGAGCAGTAGCACAGTATAATGCACATTGCCTGAAATAGTTAACATATAGCAGTAGCATAGTATAATACACATTGCCTGTAATAGGTAATATACAGCAGTAGCACAGTATAATGCACGTTGCCTGTAATAGGTAATATACAGCAGTAGCACAGTATAATGCACATTGCCTGCAATAGGTAATATACAGCAATAGCACAGTATAATGCATATTGCCTGTAATAGGTAATATACAGCAGTAGCACAGTATAGTGGACATTGCAAGTAATAGGTAATATACAGTAGTAGCACAGTATAATGCACATTGCCTGTAATAGGTAATATACAGTAGTAGCACAGTATAATGCACATTGCCTGTAATAGGTAATATACAGCAGTAGCACAGTATAATGCATATTGCCTGTAATAGGTAATATACAGCAGTAGCACAGTATAATGCACATTGCCTGTAATAGGTACTATACAGTAGTAGCACAGTATAATACACAGGTGTGTACATTGCCTATAATAGGTAATATACAGCAGTAGCACAGTATAATGCACATTGCCTGTAATAGGTAATATACAGTAGTAGCACAGTATAATGCACATTGCCTGTAATAGGTAATATACAGTAGTAGCACAGTATAATACACAGGTGCGTACATTGCCTATAATAGATAATATACAGCAGTAGCACAGTATAATGCACAGGTGCGTACATTGACTGTAATAGGTAATATACAGCAGTAGCACAGTATAATGGACATTGCCTGTAATAGATAATATACAGTAGTAGCACAGTATAATGCACAGGTGCGTCCATTGCCTATAATAGGTAATATACAGCAGTAGCACAGTATAATGTACATTGCCTATAACAGATAATATACAGCAGTAGCACAGTATAATGCACAAGTGCGTACATTGCCTATAATAGGTAATATACAGCAGTAGCACAGTATAATGCACATTGCCTGTAATAGGTAATATACAGCAGTAGCACAGTATAATGCACATTGCCTGTAATAGGTAATATACAGCAGTAGCACAGTATAATGTATATTGCCTGTAATAGGTAACATACAGCAGGAGCACAGTATAATGCACATTGCCTGTAATAGGTAATATACAGTAGTAGCAAAGTATAATACACTGGTGCGTACATTGCCTGTAATAGGTAATATACAGCAGTAGCACAGTATAATGCACATTGCCTGAAATAGGTAATATAGAGCAGTAGCACAGTATAATGCACATTGCCTGAAATAGTTAACATATAGCAGTAGCACAGTATAATGCACATTGCCTGTAATAGGTAACATACAGCAGGAGCACAGTATAATGTACATTGCCTGTAATAGGTAACATACAGCAGTAGCACAGTATAATACACATTGCCTGTAATAGGTAATATACAGCAGTGGCACAGTATAATGCACATTGCCTGAAATAGGTAATATAGAGCAGTAGCACAGTATAATGCACATTGCCTGAAATAGTTAACATATAGCAGTAGCATAGTATAATACACATTGCCTTTAATAGGTAATATACAGCAGTAGCACAGTATAATGCACGTTGCCTGTAATAGGTAATATACAGCAGTAGCACAGTATAATGCACATTGCCTGCAATAGGTAATATACAGCAATAGCACAGTATAATGCATATTGCCTGTAATAGGTAATATACAGCAGTAGCACAGTATAGTGGACATTGCAAGTAATAGGTAATATACAGTAGTAGCACAGTATAATGCACATTGCCTGTAATAGGTAATATACAGCAGTAGCACAGTATAATGCATATTGCCTGTAATAGGTAATATACAGCAGTAGCACAGTATAATGCACATTGCCTGTAATAGGTACTATACAGTAGTAGCACAGTATAATACACAGGTGTGTACATTGCCTATAATAGGTAATATACAGCAGTAGCACAGTATAATGCACATTGCCTGTAATAGGTAATATACAGTAGTAGCACAGTATAATACACAGGTGTGTACATTGCCTGTAATAGGTAATATACAGCAGTAGCACAGTATAATGCACATTGCCTGTAATAGGTAATATACAGTAATAGCACAGTATAATGCACATTGCCTGTAATAGGTAATATACAGTAGTAGCACAGTATAATACACAGGTGCGTACATTGCCTATAATAGATAATATACAGCAGTAGCACAGTATAATGCACAGGTGCGTACATTGACTGTAATAGGTAATATACAGCAGTAGCACAGTATAATGGACATTGCCTGTAATAGATAATATACAGTAGTAGCACAGTATAATGCACAGGTGCGTCCATTGCCTATAATAGGTAATATACAGCAGTAGCACAGTATAATGTACATTGCCTATAACAGATAATATACAGCAGTAGCACAGTATAATGCACAAGTGCGTACATTGCCTATAATAGGTAATATACAGCAGTAGCACAGTATAATGCACATTGCCTGTAATAGGTAATATACAGCAGTAGCACAGTATAATGCACATTGCCTGTAATAGGTAATATACAGCAGTAGCACAGTATAATGTACATTGCCTGTAATAGGTAACATACAGCAGGAGCACAGTATAATGCACATTGCCTGTAATAGGTAATATACAGTAGTAGCAAAGTATAATACACAGGTGTGTACATTGCCTATAATAGGTAATATACAGCAGTAGCACAGTATAATACACAGGTGTGCACATTGCCTGTAATAGGTAATATACAGCAGTAGCACAGTATAATGGACATTGCCTGTAATAGGTAATATACAGCAGTAGCACAGTATAATGTACATTGCCTGTAATAGGTAATATACAGTAGTAGCATAGTATAATACACATTGCCTGTAATAGGTAATATACAGCAGTAGCACAGTATAATGGACATTGCCTGTAACAGGTAATATACAGCAGTAGCACAGTATAATGCACATTGCCTGTAACAGGTAATATATAGCAGTAGCACAGTATAATGGACATTGCCTGTAATATGTAATATACAGCAGGAGTACACTATAATGCACATTGCCTGTAATAGGTAATATACAGCAGTAGCACAGTATAATGGACATTGCCTGTAATAGGTAATATACAGCAGTAGCACAGTATAATGCACATTGCCTGTAACAGGTAATATATAGCAGTAGCACAGTATAATGGACATTGCCTGTAATAGGTAATATACAGCAGTAGCACAGTATAATGGACATTGCCTGTAATATGTAATATACAGCAGTAGCACAGTATAATGGACATTGCCTGTAATATGTAATATACAGCAGGAGTACACTATAATGCACATTGCCTGTAATAGGTAATATACAGCAATAGCACAGTATAATGCACATTGCCTGTAATAGGTAATATACAGCATTAGCACAGTATAATGCATATTGCCTGTAATAGGTAATATACAGCAGTAGCACAGTATAATGCACATTGCCTGTAATAGGTAATATACAGCAGTAGCACAGTATAATGTACATTGCCTGTAATAGGTAATATACAGCAGTAGCACAGTATAATACACAGGTGCGTACATTGCCTGTAATAGATAAAATACAGTAGTAGCACAGTATAATACACATTGTCTGTAATAGGTAATATACAGTAGTAGCACAGTATAATGCACATTGCCTGTAATAGGTAATATACAGCAGTAGCACAGTATAATACACAGGTGCGTACATTGCCTGTAATAGATAAAATACAGTAGTAGCACAGTATAATACACATTGTCTGTAATAGGTAATATACAGCAGTAGCACAGTATAATGCACATTGTCTGTAATAGGTAATATACAGCAGTAGCACAGTATAATGCACATTGCCTGTAATAGGTAATATACAGTAGTAGCACAGTGTAATACACAGGTGCGTACATTGCCTATAATAGGTAATATACAGCAGTAGCACAGTATAATGCACATTGCCTTTAATAGGTAATATACAGCAGTAGCACAGTATAATGGACATTGCCTGTAATAGGTAATATACAGTAGTAGCACAGTATAAAGCACATTGCCTGTAATAGGTAAAATACAGTAGTAGCACAGTATAAAGCACATTGCCTGTAATAGGTAATATATAGCAGTAGCACAGTATAATGCACATTGCCTGTAATAGGTAATATACAGTAGTAGCACAGTATAATGCACAGGTGCGTATATTGCCTTTAATAGGTAATATACAGCAGTAGCACAGTATAATGTACATTGCCTGTAATAGGTAATATACAGCAGTAGCACAGTATAATGGACATTGCCTGTAATAGGTAATATACAGCAGTAGCACAGTATAATGCACATTGCCTGTAATAGATAATATACAGCAGTAGCACAGTATAATGCACATTGCCTGTAATAGGTAATATACAGCAGTAGCACAGTATAATACACAGGTGCGTACATTGCCTGTAATAGATAAAATACAGTAGTAGCACAGTATAATACACATTGTCTGTAATAGGTAATATACAGCAGTAGCACAGTATAATGCACATTGTCTGTAATAGGTAATATACAGCAGTAGCACAGTATAATGCACATTGCCTGTAATAGGTAATATACAGTAGTAACACAGTGTAATACACAGGTGCGTACATTGCCTATAATAGGTAATATACAGCAGTAGCACAGTATAATGCACATTGCCTTTAATAGGTAATATACAGCAGTAGCACAGTATAATGGACATTGCCTGTAATAGGTAAAATACAGTAGTAGCACAGTATAAAGCACATTGCCTGTAATAGGTAATATACAGCAGTAGCACAGTATAATGCACATTGCCTGTAATAGGTAATATATAGCAGTAGCACAGTATAAAGCACATTGCCTGTAATAGGTAAAATACAGTAGTAGCACAGTATAAAGCACATTGCCTGTAATAGGTAATATACAGCAGTAGCACAGTATAATGCACATTGCCTTTAATAGGTAATATACAGCAGTAGCACAGTATAATGGACATTGCCTGTAATAGGTAATATACAGTAGTAGCACAGTATAAAGCACATTGCCTGTAATAGGTAATATACAGCAGTAGCACAGTATAATGTACATTGCCTGTAATAGGTAATATACAGCAGTAGCACAGTATAATTCATATTGCCTGTAATAGGTAATATACAGCAGTAGCACAGTATAATGTACATTGCCTGTAATAGGTAATATACAACAGTAGAACAGTATAATGCACATTGCCTGTAGTAGGTAATATACAGCAGTAGCACAGTATAATGCACATTGCCTGTAATAGGTAATATACAGCAGTAGCACAGTATAATGCACATTGCCTGTAATAGGTAATATACAACAGTAGAACAGTATAATGCACATTGCCTGTAGTAGGTAATATACAGCAGTAGCACAGTATAATGCACATTGCCTGTAATAGGTAATATACAGTAGTAGCACAGTATAATGCACATTGCCTGTAATAGGTAATATACAGCAGGAGCACAGTATAATGCACATTGCCTGTAATAGGTAATATACAGCAGTAGCACAGTATAATGCACATTGTCTTTAATAGGTAATATACAGCAGTAGCACAGTATAATGCACATTGCCTGTAATAGGTAATATACAGCAGTAGCACAGTATAATGCACATTGCCTTTAATAGGTAATATACAGCAGTAGCACAGTATAATGCACATTGCCTGTAATAGGTAATATACAGCAGTAGCACAGTATAATGCACATTGCCTGTAATAGGTAATATACAGCAGTAGCACAGTATAATACACAGGTGCGTACATTGCCTATAATAGGTAATATACAGCAGTAGCACAGTATAATGCACATTGCCTTTAATAGGTAATATACAGCAGTAGCACAGTATAATGGACATTGCCTGTAATAGGTAATATACAGTAGTAGCACAGTATAATGTACATTGCCTGTAAAAGGTAATATACAGCAGTAGCACAGTATAATACACAGGTGCGTACATTGCCTATAATAGGTAATATACAGCAGTAGCACAGTATAATGCACATTGCCTTTAATAGGTAATATACAGCAGTAGCACAGTATAATGGACATTGCCTGTAATAGGTAATATACAGTAGTAGCACAGTATAAAGCACATTGCCTGTAATAGGTAATATACAGCAGTAGCACAGTATAATGCACATTGCCTTTAATAGGTAATATACAGCAGTAGCACAGTATAATGGACATTGCCTGTAATAGGTAATATACAGTAGTAGCACAGTATAAAGCACATTGCCTATAATAGGTAATATACAGCAGTAGCACAGAATAATGTACATTGCCTGTAATAGGTAATATACAGCAGTAGCACAGTATAATGGACATTGCCTGTAATAGGTAATATACAGTAGTAGCACAGTATAAAGCACATTGCCTGTAATAGGTAATATACAGCAGTAGCACAGTATAATGCACATTGCCTTTAATAGGTAATATACAGCAGTAGCACAGTATAATGGACATTGCCTGTAATAGGTAATATACAGCAGTAGCACAGTATAATGCACAATGCCTGTAATAGGTAATATACAGTAGTAGCACAGTATAATGGACATTGCCTGTAATAGGTAATATACAGCAGTAGCACAGTATAATGTACATTGCCTGTAATAGCTAATATACAGCAGTAGCACAGAATAATGTACTTTGCCTGTAATAGGTAATATACAGTAGTAGCACAGTATAATGCGCATTGCCTGTAATAGGTAATATATAGCAGGAGCACAGTATAATGCACATTGCCTGTAATAGGTAATATACAGCAGTAGCACAGTATAATGGACATTGCCTGTAATAGGTAATATACAGCAGTAGCACAGTATAATGCACATTGCCTGTAATAGGTAATATACAGCAGTAGCACAGTAT
The DNA here is from genome assembly GCA_031769625.1 of Taudactylus pleione. NCBI lineage: Eukaryota > Metazoa > Chordata > Amphibia > Anura > Myobatrachidae > Taudactylus > Taudactylus pleione. Next base: position 18,862 of record JAUIMM010002123.1, read on the forward strand.
AATGCACATTGCCTGTAATAGGTAATATACAGCAGTAGCACAGTATAATACACATTGCCTGTAATAGCTAATATACAGCAGTAGCACAGTATAATACACATTGCCTGTAATAGCTAATATACAGCAGTAGCACAGTATAATGCACATTGCCTGTAATAGGTAATACACAGCAGTAGCACAGTATAATACACATTGCCTGTAATAGGTAATACACAGCAGTAGCACAGTATAATACACATTGCCTGTAATAGGTAATATACAGCAGTAGCACAGTATAATACACATTGCCTGTAATAGCTAATATACAGCAGTAGCACAGTATAATGCACATTGCCTGTAATAGGTAATATATAGCAGTAGCACAGTATAATGAACATTGCCTGTAATAGGTAATATACAGCAGTAGCACAGTATATAGTACATTGCCTGTAATAGGTAATATACAGCAGTAGCACAGTATAATGCACATTGCCTGTAATAGGTAATATACAGCAGTAGCACAGTATAATACACATTGCCTGTAATAGCTAATATACAGCAGTAGCACAGTATAATACACATTGCCTGTAATAGCTAATATACAGCAGTAGCACAGTATAATGCACATTGCCTGTAATAGGTAATACACAGCAGTAGCACAGTATAATACACATTGCCTGTAATAGGTAATACACAGCAGTAGCACAGTATAATACACATTGCCTGTAATAGGTAATATACAGCAGTAGCACAGTATAATACACATTGCCTGTAATAGCTAATATACAGCAGTAGCACAGTATAATGCACATTGCCTGTAATAGGTAATACACAGCAGTAGCACAGTATAATGTACATTGCCTGTAATAGGTAATATACAGCAGTAGCACAGTATAATGCACACTGCGTGTAAAAGGTTATATACAGTAGAAGCACAGTATAATGCACATTGCCTGTAATAGGTAATATACAGTAGTAGCACAGTATAATACACAGGTGCGTACATTTCCTGTAATAGGTAATATACAGTAGTAGCACAGTATAATACACAGGTGCGAACATTGCCTATAATATGTAATATACAGCAGCAGCACAGTATAATACACAGGTGCGTACTTTGCCTATAATAGGTAATATACAGCAGTAGTACAGTATAATGTACATTGCCTGTTATAGGTAATATACAGCAGTAGCACAGTATAATACACAGGTGCGTACATTGCCTATAATAGGTAATATAGAGCAGTAGCACAGTATAATACACAGGTGAGGACATTGTCTGTAATAGGTAACATACAGCAGTAGCACAGTATAATGGACATTGCATGTAATAGGTAACATACAGCAGTAGCACAGTATAATACACAGGTGCGCACATTGCCTGTAATAGGTAATATACAGTAGTAGCACAGTATAATGGACATTGCCTGTAATAGGTAACATACAGCAGTAGCACAGTATAATACAAAGGTGCGCACATTGCCTGTAATAGGTAATATAAAGTAGTAGCACAGTATAATGCACATTGCCTGTAATAGGTAATATACAACAGTAGCACAGTATAATGTACATTGCCTGTAATAGGTAATATACAGCAGTAGCACAGTATAATGTACATTGCCTGTAATAGGTAATATACAGCAGTAGCACAGTATAATGCACATTGCCTGTAATAGGTAATATACAGCAGTAGCACAGTATAATGCACATTGCCTGTAATAGGTAATATACAGTAGTAGCACAGTATAATGCACATTGCCTGTAATAGGTAATATACAGCAGTAGCACAGTATAATGGACATTGCCTGTAATAGGTAATATACAGCAGGAGCACAGTATAATGCACATTGCCTGTAATAGGTAATATACAGTAGTAGCACAGTATAATGCACATTGCCTGTAATAGGTAATATACAGCAGTAGCACAGTATAATGCACATTGCCTGTAATAGGTAATATATAGCAGTAGCACAGTATAATAAACATTGCCTGTAATAGGTAATATACAGCAGTAGCACAGTATAATGTACATTGCCTGTAATAGGTAATATACAGCAGTAGCACAGTATAATGCACATTGCCTGTAATAGGTAATATACAGCAGTAGCACAGTATAATACACATTGCCTGTAATAGCTAATATACAGCAGTAGCACAGTATAATGCACATTGCCTGTAATAGGTAATTCACAGTAGTAGCACAGTATAATACACATTGCCTGTAATAGGTAATACACAGCAGTAGCACAGTATAATACACATTGCCTGTAATAGGTAATATACAGCAGTAGCACAGTATAATACACATTGCCTGTAATAGCTAATATACAGCAGTAGCACAGTATAATGTACATTGCCTGTAATAGGTAATATACAGCAGTAGCACAGTATAATGCACACTGCGTGTAAAAGGTTATATACAGTAGAAGCACAGTATAATGCACATTGCCTGTAATAGGTAATATACAGTAGTAGCACAGTATAATACACAGGTGCGTACATTTCCTGTAATAGGTAATATACAGTAGTAGCACAGTATAATACACAGGTGCGAACATTGCCTATAATATGTAATATACAGCAGCAGCACAGTATAATACACAGGTGCGTACTTTGCCTATAATAGGTAATATACAGCAGTAGTACAGTATAATGTACATTGCCTGTTATAGGTAATATACAGCAGTAGCACAGTATAATACACAGGTGCGTACATTGCCTATAATAGGTAATATAGAGCAGTAGCACAGTATAATACACAGGTGAGGACATTGTCTGTAATAGGTAACATACAGCAGTAGCACAGTATAATGGACATTGCATGTAATAGGTAACATACAGCAGTAGCACAGTATAATACACAGGTGCGCACATTGCCTGTAATAGGTAATATACAGTAGTACCACAGTATAATGGACATTGCCTGTAATAGGTAACATACAGCAGTAGCACAGTATAATACAAAGGTGCGCACATTGCCTGTAATAGGTAATATAAAGTAGTAGCACAGTATAATGCACATTGCCTGTAATAGGTAATATACAACAGTAGCACAGTATAATGCACATTGCCTGTAATAGGTAATATACAGCAGTAGCACAGTATAATACACATTGCCTGTAATAGGTAATATACAGTAGTAGCACAGTATAATGCACATTGCCTGTAATAGGTAATATACAGTAGTAGCACAGTATAATGCACCTTGAATGTAATAGATAATATACAGTAGTAGTACAGTATAATGCACATTGCCTGTAATATGTAATATACAGCAGTAGTACAGTATAATGCACATTGCCTGTAATAGGTAATATACAGTAGTAGCACAGTATAATGCACATTGCCTGAAATAAGTAATATACAGCAGTAGCACAGTATAATACACATTGCCTGTAATAGGTAATATACATCAGTAGCACAGTATAATACAGATTGCCTGTAATAGGTAATATACATCAGTAGCACAGTATAATACAGATTGCCTGTAATAGGTAATATACAGCAGTAGCACAGTATAATGCACATTGCCTGTAATAGGTAATATACAGCAGTAGCACAGTATAATGCACATTGCCTGTAATAGGTAATATACATCAGTAGCACAGTATAATGCACATTGCCTGTAATAGGTAATATACATCAGTAGCACAGTATAATACAATATTGCCTGTAATAGGTAATATACAGCAGTAGCACAGTATAATGGACATTGCCTGTAATAGGTAACATACAGCAGTAGCACAGTATAATGCACATTGCCTGTAATAGGTAATATACATCAGTAGCACAGTATAATACAATATTGCCTGTAATAGGTAATATACAGCAGTAGCACAGTATAATGGACATTGCCTGTAATAGGTAACATACAGCAGTAGCACAGTATAATGCACATTGCCTGTAATAGGTAATATACAGCAGTAGCACAGTATAATACACATTGCCTGTAATAGGTAATATACATCAGTAGCACAGTATAATGGACATTGCCTGTAATAGGTAACATACAGCAGTAGCACAGTATAATGCACATTGCCTGTAATAGGTAATATACAGCAGTAGCACAGTATAATGCACATTTCCTATAATAGGTAATATACAGCTGTAGCACAGTATAATGCACAGGTGCGTATATTGCCTTTAATAGGTAATATACAGTAGTAGCACAGTATAATGCACATTGCCTGTAATAGGTATATATAGTAGTAGCACATTATAATGTACATTGCCTTTAATAGGTAATATACAGCAGTATAACAGTATAATGCACATTGCCTGTAATAGGTAATATACAGTAGTAGCACAGTATAATGCACATTGCCTGTAATAGGTAACATACAGCAGTAGCACAGTATAATGCACATTGCCTGTAATAGGTAATATATAGCAGTAGCACAGTATAATACACATTGCCAATAATAGGTAATATACAGCAGTAGCACAGTAGAATGCACATTGCCTGTAATAGGTCATATACAGTAGTAGCACAGTATAATGCACATTGCCTGTAATAGGTAATATACAGTAGTAGCACAGTATAATGCACCTTGAATGCAATAGGTAATATACAGCAGTAGCACAGTATAATGCACATTGCCTGTAATAGGTAATATACAGTAGTAGCACAGTATAATACACAGGTGTGTACATTGCCTGTAATAAGAAATATATAGTAGTAGCACAGTATAATGCACATTGCCTGTAATAGGTAATATATAGCAGTAGCACAGTATAATGCACATTGCCTGTAATAGGTAATATACAGCAGTAGCACAGTATAATGTACATTGCCTGTAATAGGTAATATACAGCAGTAGCACAGTATAATGCACATTGCCTGTAATAGGTAATATACAGTAGTAGCACAGTATAATACACAGGTGTGTACATTGCCTGTAATAAGAAATATATAGTAGTAGCACAGTATAATGCACATTGCCTGTAATAGGTAATATATAGCAGTAGCACAGTATAATGCACATTGCCTGTAATAGGTAATATACAGCAGTAGCACAGTATAATGCACATTGCCTGTAATAGGTAATATATAGCAGTAGCACAGTATAATGCACATTGCCTGTAATAGGTAATATACAGCAGTAGCACAGTATAATGCACATTGCCTGTAATAGGTAATATACAGTAGTAGCAAAGTATAATACACTGGTGCGTACATTGCCTGTAATAGGTAATATACAGCAGTAGCACAGTATAATGCACATTGCCTGAAATAGGTAATATACAGCAGTAGCACAGTATAATACACAGGTGCGTACATTGCCTGTAATAGATAATATACAGTAGTAGCACAGTATAATGCACAGGTGTGCACATTGCCTGTAATAGGTAATATACAGCAGTAGCACAGTATAAAGCACATTGCCTGTAACAGGTAATATATAGCAGTAGCACAGTATAATACACAGGTGTGTACATTGCCTATAATAGGTAATATACAGCGGTAGCACAGTATAATGGACATTGCCTGTAATAGGTAATATACAGCAGTAGCACAGTATAATGCACATTGCCTGTAATAGGTAATATACAGCAGTAGCACAGTATAATGCACATTGCCTGTAATAGGTAATATACAGCAGTAGCACAGTATAATGCACATTGCCTGTAACAGGTAATATATAGCAGTAGCACAGTATAATGGACATTGCCTGTAATAGGTAATATACAGCAGTAGCACAGTATAATGGACATTGCCTGTAATATGTAATATACAGCAGTAGTACACTATAATGCACATTGCCTGTAATAGGTAATATACAGCAGTAGCACAGTATAATACACATTGCCTGTAATAGGTAATATACAGCAATAGCACAGTATAATGCACATTGCCTGTTATAGGTAATATACAGTAGTAGCACAGTATAATGCACATTGCCTGTTATAGGTAATATACAGCAGTAGCACAGTATAATGTACATTGCCTGTAATAGGTAATATACAGCAATAGCACAGTATAATGCACATTGCCTGTAATAGGTAATATACAGTAGTGGCGCAGTATAATGCACATTGCGTGTAACAGGTTATATACAGTAGAAGCATAGTATAATACACAGGTGCGTTCATTTCCTATAATAGGTAATATACAGCAGTAGCACAGTATAATGCACATTGCCTGTAATAGGTAATATACAGCAGTAGCACAGTATAATGCACATTGCCTGTAATAGGTATATACAGTAGTAGCACAGTATAATGCACATTGCCTGTAATAGGTAATATACAGCAGTAGCACAGTATAATGCACATTGCCTGTAATAGGTAATATACAGCAGTAGCACAGTATAATGAATATTGCCTGTAATAGGTAATATACAGTAGTAGCACAGTATAATGCACATTGCCTGTAATAGGTAATATACAGCAGTAGCACAGTATAATGGACATTGCATGAAATAGGTAATATACAGCAGTAGCACAGTATAATGCACAGGTGTGCACATTGCCTGTTATAGGTAATATACAGCAGTAGCACAGTATAATACACAGGTGTGTACATTGCCTGTTATAGGTAATATACAGCAGTAGCACAGTATAATACACAGGTGCGTACATTGCCTGTAGTATGTAATATATAGCAGTAGCACAGTATAATACACAGGTGTGCACATTGCCTGTAATAGGTAATACACAGCAGTAGCACAATATAATGCACATTGCCTGTAATAGGTAATATACAGCAGTAGCACAGTATATTGGACATTGCCTGTAATGGGTAATATACAGCAGTAGCACAGTATAATGGACATTGCCTGTAATAGGTAATATACAGCAGTAGCACAGTATAATGCACATTGCCTATAATAGGTAATATATAGCAGTAGCACAGTATAATGCACATTGCCTGTAATAGGTAATATACAGCAGTAGCACAGTATAATGGACATTGCCTGTAATAGGTAATATACAGCAGTAGCACAGTATATTGGACATTGCCTGTAATGGGTAATATACAGCAGTAGCACAGTATAATGGACATTGCCTGTAATAGGTAATATACAGCAGTAGCACAGTATAATGCACATTGCCTGTAATAGGTAATATACAGTAGTAGCACAGTATAATGCACATTGCCTGTAATAGGTAATATACAGCAGTAGCACAGTATAATGGACATTGCCTGTAATAGGTAATATACAGCAGTAGCACAGCATAATACACAATGCCTGTAATAGGTAATATACAGCAGTAGCACAGTATAATACACATTGCCTATAATAGGTAATATACAGCAGTAGCACAGTATAATGCACATTGCCTATAATAGGTAATATACAGCAGTAGCACAGTATAATACACATTGCCTATAATAGGTAATATATAGCAGTAGCACACTATAATGCACATTGCCTGTAATAGGTAATATACAGCAGTAGCACAGTATAATGCACATTGCCTGTAATAGGTAATATACAGCAATAGCAAAGTATAATGCATATTGCCTGTAATAGGTAATATACAGTAGTAGCACAGTATAATGCACATTGCCTGTAATAGGTAATATACAGCAGTAGCACAGTATAATGCATATTGCCTGTAATAGGTAATATACAGCAGTAGCACAGTATAGTGGACATTGCCTGTAATAGGTAATATACAGCAGTAGCACAGTATAATGCACATTGTCTGTAATAGGTAATATACAGTAGTAGCACAGTATAATGCACATTGCCTGTAATAGGTAATATACAGCAGTAGCACAGTATAATGTACATTGCCTGTAATAGGTAATATACAGCAGTAGCACAGTATAATGTACATTGCCTGTAATAGGTAATATACAGCAGTAGCACAGTATAATGCACATTGCCTGTAATAGGTAATATACAGCAGTAGCACAGTATAATACACAGGTGCGTACATTGCCTGTAATAGATAAAATACAGTAGTAGCACAGTATAATACACATTGTCTGTAATAGGTAATATACAGTAGTAGCACAGTATAATACACATTGTCTGTAATAGGTAATATACAGCAGTAGCACAGTATAATGCACATTGCCTGTAATAGGTAATATACAGCAATAGCACAGTATAATACACAGGTGCGTACATTGCCTGTAATAGATAAAATACAGTAGTAGCACAGTATAATACACATTGTCTGTAATAGGTAATATACAGTAGTAGCACAGTATAATACACATTGTCTGTAATAGGTAATATACAGCAGTAGCACAGTATAATGCACATTGTCTGTAATAGGTAATATACAGCAGTAGCACAGTATAATGCACATTGCCTGTTATAGGTAATATACAGCAGTAGCACAGTATAATGCACATTGCCTGTAATAGATAATATACAGCAGTAGCACAGTATAATGTACATTGCCTGTAATAGGTAATATACAGCAGTAGCACAGTATAATTCATATTGCCTGTAATAGGTAATATACAGCAGTAGCACAGTATAATTCATATTGCCTTTAATAGGTAATATACAGCAGTAGCACAGTATAATGTACATTGCCTGTAATAGGAAATATACAGCAGTAGCACAGTATAATGCACAGGTGCGTACATTGCCTATAATAGGTAATATACAGCAGTAGCACAGTATAATGCACATTGCCTTTAGTAGGTAATATACAGCAGTAGCACAGTATAATGGACATTGCCTGTAATAGGTAATATACAGTAGTAGCACAGTATAATGCACATTGCCTGTAATAGGTTATATACAGCAGGAGCACAGTATAATACGCATTGCCTGTAATAGGTAATATACAGCAGTAGCACAGTATAATGCACATTGCCTGAAATAGGTAATATACAGAAGTAGCACAGTATAATACACAGGTGCGTACATTGCCTATAATAGGTAATATACAGCAGTAGCACAGTATAATGCACATTGCCTTTAATAGGTAATATACAGCAGTAGCACAGTATAATGGACATTGCCTGTAATAGGTAATATACAGTAGTAGCACAGTATAAAGCACATTGCCTGTAATAGGTAATATACAGCAGTAGCACAGTATAATGCACATTGCCTGAAATAGGTAATATACAGAAGTAGCACAGTATAATACACAGGTGCGTACATTGCCTATAATAGGTAATATACAGCAGTAGCACAGTATAATGCACATTGCCTTTAATAGGTAATATACAGCAGTAGCACAGTATAATGGACATTGCCTGTAATAGGTAATATACAGTAGTAGCACAGTATAAAGCACATTGCCTGTAATAGGTAATATATAGCAGTAGCACAGTATAATGCACATTGCCTGTAATAGGTAATATACAGCAGTAGCACAGTATAATGGACATTGCCTGTAATAGGTAATATACAGTAGTAGCACAGTATAATGCACATTGCCTGTAATAGGTTATATACAGCAGGAGCACAGTATAATACGCATTGCCTGTAATAGGTAATATACAGCAGTAGCACAGTATAATGCACATTGCCTGAAATAGGTAATATACAGCAGTAGCACAGTATAATGTACATTGCCTGTAATAGCTAATATACAGCAGTAGCACAGAATAATGTACTTTGCCTGTAATAGGTAATATACAGTAGTAGCACAGTATAATGCACATTGCCTGTAATAGGTAATATATAGCAGGAGCACAGTATAATGCACATTGCCTGTAATAGGTAATATACAGCAGTAGCACAGTATAATGCACAGGTGCGTATATTGCCTTTAATAGGTAATATACAGCAGTAGCACAGTATAATGTACATTGCCTGTAATAGGTAATATACAGCAGTAGCACAGTATAATTCATATTGCCTGTAATAGGTAATATACAGCAGTAGCACAGTATAATGCACAGGTGCGTATATTGCCTTTAATAGGTAATATACAGCAGTAGCACAGTATAATGTACATTGCCTGTAATAGGAAATATACAGCAGTAGCACAGTATAATGCACATTGCCTGTAATAGGTAATATACAGCAGTAGCACAGTATAATGCACATTGCCTGTAATAGGTAATATACAACAGTAGAACAGTATAATGTACATTGCCTGTTATAGGTAAAATACAGTAGTAGCACAGTATAATGCACATTGCCTGTAATAGGTAATATACAGCAGTAGCACAGTATAATGCACATTGCCTGTAAAAGGTAATATACAGCAGTAGCACAGTATAATGCACATTGCCTGTAGTAGGTAATATACAGCAGTAGCACAGTATAATGCACATTGCCTGTAATAGGTAATATACAGTAGTAGCACAGTATAATGCACATTGCCTGTAATAGGTAATATACAGCAGGAGCACAGTATAATGCACAGGTGCGTACATTGCCTATAATAGGTAATATACAGCAGTAGCACAGTATAATGCACATTGCCTTTAATAGGTAATATACAGCAGTAGCACAGTATAATGGACATTGCCTGTAATAGGTAATATACAGTAGTAGCACAGTATAATGCACATTGCCTGTAATAGGTTATATACAGCAGGAGCACAGTATAATACGCATTGCCTGTAATAGGTAATATACAGCAGTAGCACAGTATAATGCACATTGCCTGAAATAGGTAATATACAGAAGTAGCACAGTATAATACACAGGTGCGTACATTGCCTATAATAGGTAATATACAGCAGTAGCACAGTATAATGCACATTGCCTTTAATAGGTAATATACAGCAGTAGCACAGTATAATGGACATTGCCTGTAATAGGTAATATACAGTAGTAGCACAGTATAAAGCACATTGCCTGTAATAGGTAATATACAGCAGTAGCACAGTATAATGCACATTGCCTGTAATAGGTAATATATAGCAGTAGCACAGTATAATGCACATTGCCTGTAATAGGTAATATACAGTAGTAGCACAGTATAATGGACATTGCCTGTAATAGGTAATATACAGCAGTAGCACAGTATAATGCACATTGCCTGTAATAGGTAATATACAGCAGTAGCACAGAATAATGTACTTTGCCTGTAATAGGTAATATACAGTAGTAGCACAGTATAATGCACATTGCCTGTAATAGGTAATATATAGCAGGAGCACAGTATAATGCACATTGCCTGTAATAGGTAATATACAGCAGTAGCACAGTATAATGGACATTGCCTGTAATAGGTAATATACAGCAGGAGCACAGTATAATGCACATTGCCTGTAATAGGTAATATACAGTAGTAGCACAGTATAATGCACATTGCCTGTAATAGGTAATATACAGCAGTAGCACAGCATAATGCACATTGCCTGTAATATATAGAAGCACAGTATAATGAACATTGCCTGTAATAGGTAATATACAGCAGTAGCACAGTATAATGTACATTGCCTGTAATAGGTAATATACAGCAGTAGCACAGTATAATGTACATTGCCTGTAATAGGTAATATACAGCAGTAGCACAGTATAATACACATTGCCTGTAATAGGTAATACACAGCAGTAGCACAGTATAATGTACATTGCCTGTAATAGGTAATATACAGCAGTAGCACAGTATAATACACATTGCCTGTAATAGGTAATATACAGCAGTAGCACAGTATAATGTACATTGCCTGTAATAGGTAATATACAGCAGTAGCACAGTATAATGCACACTGCGTGTAAAAGGTTATATACAGTAGAAGCACAGTATAATGCACATTGCCTGTAATAGGTAATATACAGTAGTAGCACAGTATAATACACAGGTGCGTACATTTCCTATAATAGGTAATATACAGCAGCAGCACAGTATAATACACAGGTGCGTACTTTGCCTATAAAAGGTAATATACAGCAGTAGTACAGTATAATGTACATTGCCTGTTATAGGTAATATACAGCAGTAGCACAGTATAATACACAGGTGCGTACATTGCCTATAATAGGTAATATAGAGCAGTAGCACAGTATAATACACAGGTGAGGACATTGTCTGTAATAGGTAATATATAGTAGTAGCACAGTATAATGCACATTGCCTGTAATAGGTAATATACAGCAGTAGCACAGTATAATGGACATTGCATGTAATAGGTAACATACAGCAGTAGCACAGTATAATACACAGGTGCGCACATTGCCTGTAATAGGTAATATACAGTAGTAGCACAGTATAATGGACATTGCCTGTAATAGGTAACATACAGCAGTAGCACAGTATAATGCACATTGCCTGTAATAGGTAATATACAGCAGTAGCACAGTATAATGCACATTGCCTGTAATAGGTAATATACAGCAGTAGCACAGTATAATGTACATTGCCTGTAATAGGTAATATACAGCAGTAGCACAGTATAATGTACATTGCCTGTAATAGGTAATATACAGCAGTAGCACAGTATAATGTACATTGCCTGTAATAGGTAATATACAGCAGTAGCACAGTATAATGGACATTGCCTGTAATAGGTAATATACAGCAATAGCACAGTATAATGCACATTGCCTGTAATAGGTAATATACAGCAGTAGCACAGTATAATACACATTGCCTGTAATAGGTAATATACAGTAGTAGCACAGTATAATGCACATTGCCTGTAATAGGTAATATACAGTAGTAGCACAGTATAATGCACCTTGAATGTAATAGGTAATATACAGTAGTAGCACAGTATAATGCACATTGCCTGAAATAAGTAATATACAGCAGTAGCACAGTATAATACACATTGCATGTAATAGGTAATATACATCAGTAGCACAGTATAATGCACATTGTCTGTAATAGGTAATATACAGCAGTAGCACAGTATAGTACAGATTGCCTGTAATAGGTAATATACAGCAGTAGCACAGTATAATACAGATTGCCTGTAATAGGTAATATACAGCAGTAGCACAGAATAATACACATTGCCTGTAATAGGTAATATACAGCAGTAGCACAGTATAATACACATTGCCTGTAATAGGTAATATACATCAGTAGCACAGTATAATACAATATTGCCTGTAATAGGTAATATACAGCAGTAGCACAGTATAATGGACATTGCCTGTAATAGGTAACATACAGCAGTAGCACAGTATAATGCACATTGCCTGTAATAGGTAATATACAGCAGTAGCACAGTATAATGCACATTTCCTATAATAGGTAATATACAGCTGTAGCACAGTATAATGCACAGGTGCGTATATTGCCTTTAATAGGTAATATACAGTAGTAGCACAGTATAATGCACATTGCCTGTAATAGGTATATACAGTAGTAGCACATTATAATGTACATTGCCTTTAATAGGTAATATACAGCAGTATAACAGTATAATGCACATTGCCTGTAATAGGTAATATACAGCAGTAGCACAGTATAATGCACATTGCCTGTAATAGGTAATATATAGCAGTAGCACAGTATAATACACATTGCCTGTAATAGGTAATATATAGCAGTAGCACAGTATAATACACATTGCCAATAATAGGTAATATACAGAAGTAGCACAGTAGAATGCACATTGCCTGTAATAGGTAATATACAGTAGTAGCACAGTATAATGCACATTGCCTGTAATAGGTAATATACAGTAGTAGCACAGTATAATGCACCTTGAATGCAATAGGTAATATACAGCAGTAGCACAGTATAATGCACATTGCCTGTAATAGGTAATATACAGCAGTAGCACAGTATAATGCACATTGCCTGTAATAGGTAATATACAACAGTAGCACAGTATAATGTACATTGCCTGTAATAGGTAATATACAGCAGTAGCACAGTATAATGTACATTGCCTGTAATATGTAATATACAGCAGTAGTACAGTATAATTTACATTGCCTGTAAAAGGTAATATACAGCAGTAGCACAGTATAATGCACATTGCCTGTAATAGGTAATATACAGCTGTAGCACAGTATAATGCACATTGCCTGTAATAGGTAATATACAGCAGTATCACAGTATAATGCACATTGCCTGTAATAGGTAATATACAGCAGTAGCACAGTGTAATGCACATTGCATGTAATAGGTAATATACAGCAGTAGCACAGTATAATGCACATTGCCTGTAATAGGTAATATACAGCAGTAGCACAGTATAATGCACATTGCCTGTAATAGGTAATATACAGCAGTAGCACAGTATAATGCACATTGCCTGTAATAGGTAATATACAGCAGTAGCAAAGTATAATGCACATTGCCTGTAATAGGTAATATACAGTAGTAGCACAGTATAATGCACAGGTGCGTATACTGCCTGTAATAGGTAATATATAGCAGTAGCACAGTATAATGCACATTGCCTGTAATAGGTAATATACAGCAGTTGCAAAGTATAATGCACATTGCAACTGCTGTATATTACCTATTACTGGCAATGTGCATTATACTTTGCAACTGCTGTATATTACCTATTACAGGCAATGTGCATTATACTGTGCAACTGCTGTATATTACCTATTACTGGCAAAGTATAATGCACATTGCCTGTAATAGGTAATAAACAGCAGAAGCACAGTATAATGCACATTGCCTGTAATAGGTAACATACAGCAGTAGCACAATATAATGCACATTGCTTGTAATAGGTAATATATAGCAGTAGCACAGTATAATGGACATTGCCTATAATAGGTAATATACAGCAGTATAACAGTATAATGCACATTGCCTGTAATAGGTAATATATAGTAGTAGCACAGTATAATGCACATTGCCTGTAATAGGTAACATACAGCAGTAGCACAGTATAATGCACATTGCCTGTAATAGGTAATATACAGCAGTAGCACAGTATAATGGACATTGCCTGTAATAGGTAATATACAGCAGTTTACAGTATAATGCAAATTGCCTGTAATAGGTAATATACAGCAGTAGCACAGTATAATGCACATTGCCTGTAATAGGTAATATACAGCAGTAGCAAAGTATAATGCACATTGCCTGTAATAGGTAATATACAGCAGTAGCACAGTATAATGCACATTGCCTGTAATAGGTAATATACAGTAGTAGCACAGTATAATGCACAGGTGCGTATATTGCCTGTAATAGGTAACCTACACCAGTAGTATAGTATAATGGACATTGCCTGTAATAGGTAATATACAGTAGTAGCACAGTATAATGCACATTGCCTGTAATAGGTAACATACAGCAGTAGCACAGTATAATGCACATTGCCTGTAATAGGTAATATATAGCAGTAGCACAGTATAATGGACATTGCCTGTAATAGGTAATATACAGCAGTAGCACAGTATAATGCAAATTGCCTGTAATAGGTAATATACAGCAGTAGCACAGTATAATGCACATTGCCTGTAATAGGTAATATATAGCAGTAGCACAGTATAATGGACATTGCCTTTAATAGGTAATATACAGCAATAGCACAGTATAATGGAAATAGCCTGTAATAGGTAATATACAGTAGTAGCGCAGTATAATGCACAGGTGCGTACATTGCCTGTAATAGGTAATATACAGCAGTAGCACAGTATAATGCACATTGCCTGTAATAGGTAATATACAGCAGTTGCAAAGTATAATGCACATTGCCTGTAATATGCAATATACAGCAGTAGTACACTATAATGCACATTGCCTGTAATTGGTAATATACAGCAGTAGCACAGTATAATGCACATTGCCTGTAATAGGTAATATACAGTAGTAGCACAGTATAATGGACATTGCCTGTAATAGGTAATATACAGTAGTAGCGCAGTATAATGCACAGGTGCGTATATTGCCTGTAATAGGTAATATACAGCAGTAGCACAGTATAATGCACATTGCCTGTAATAGGTAATATACAGCAGTAGCAAAGTATAATGCACATTGCCTGTAATAGGTAATATACAGCAGGAGCACAGTATAATGCACATTGCCTTTAATAGGTAATATACAGCAGTAGCACAGTATAATGCACATTACCTTTAATAGGTAATATACAGCAGTAGCACAGTATAATGCACATTGCCTTTAATAGGTAATATAGAGCAGTAGCACAGTATAATGCACATTGCCTGTAATAGGTAATATACAGCAGTAGCACAGTATAATGCACATTGCCTGTAATAGGTAATATACAGCAGTAGCACAGTATAATGCACATTGCCTGTAATAGGTAATATACAGCAGTAGCACAGTATAAAGCACATTGCCTGTAATAGGTAATATACAGCAGTAGCACAGTATAATGCACATTGCCTGTAATAGGTACTATACAGTAGTAGCACAGTATAATATACATTGCCTGTAATAGGTAATATACAGCAGTAGCACAGTATAATGTACATTGCCTGTAATAGGTAATATACAGCAGTAGCACAGTATAATGCACATTGCCTATAATAGGTAATATACAGCAGTAGCACAGTATAAAGCACATTGCCTGTAATAGGTAATATACAGCCATAGCACAGTATAATGCACATTGCCTGTAATAGGTAATATACAGCAGTAGCAAAGTATAATGCACATTGCCTGTAATAGGTAATATACAGCAGTAGCACAGTATAATGGACATTGCCTGTAATAGGTAATATACAGCAGTAGCAAAGAATAAAGCACATTGCCTGTAATAGGTAATATACAGCTGTAGCACAGTATAATGCACATTGCCTGTAATAGGTAATATACAGTAGTAGCACAGTATAATACACAGGTGTGCACATTGCCTGAAATAAGTAATATACAGCAGTTGCACAGTATAATAGACATTGCCTGTAATAGGTAATATACATCAGTAGCACAGTATAATACAGATTGCCTGTAATAGGTAATATACAGCAGTAGCACAGTATAATGTACATTGCCTGTAATAGGTAATATACAGCAGTAGCACAGTATAATACACATTGCCTGTAATAGGTAATATACATCAGTAGCACAGTATAATACACATTGCCTGTAATAGGTAATATACAGCAGTAGCACAGTATAATGCATATTGCCTGTAATAGGTAATATACAGCAGTAGCACAGTATAATACCCATTGCCTGTAATAGGTAATATACAGCAGTAGCACAGTATAATGGACATTGCCTGTAATAGGTAATATACAGCAGTAGCACAGTATAATGGACATTGCCTGTAATAGGTAACATACAGCAGTAGCACAGTATAATGCACATTGCCTGTAATAGGTAATATACAGCAGTAGCACAGTATAATGCACATTTCCTATAATAGGTAATATACAGCAGTAGCACAGTATAATGCACAGGTGCGTATATTGCCTTTAATAGGTAATATACAGTAGTAGCACAGTATAATGCACATTGCCTGTAATAGGTATATACAGTAGTAGCACATTATAATGTACATTGCCTGTAATAGGTAATATACAGTAGTAGAACAGTATAATACACATTGCCAATAATAGGTAATATACAGCAGTAGCACAGTATAATCCATATTGCCTGTAATAGGTAATATACAGTAGTAGCACATTATAATGCACATTGCCTGTAATAGGTAATATACAGTAGTAGCACAGTATAATGCACCTTGAATGTAATAGGTAATATACAGCAGTAGCACAGTATAATGCACATTGCCTGTAATAGGTAATATACAGCAGTAGCACAGTATAATGCACATTGCCTGTAATAGGTAACATACAGCAGTAGCACAGTATAATGCACATTGCCTGTAATAGGTAATATACAGCAGTAGCACAGTATAATGCACATTGCCTGTAATAGGTAATATACAGTAGTAGCACAGTATAATACACATTGCCTGTAATAGGTAATATACATCAGTAGCACAGTATAATACACATTTCCTGTAATAGGTAATATACTGCAGTAGCACAGTATAATGCACAGCTGCGTATATTGCCTGTAACATGTAATATACAGCAGTAGTACAGTATAATTTACATTGCCTGTAATAGGTAATATACAGCAGCAGCACAGGATAATGCACATTGCCTGTAATAGGTAATATACAGCAGTAGCACAGTATAATGCACATTGCCTGTAATAGGTAATATTCAGCAGTATCACAGTATAATGCATATTGCCTGTAATAGGTAATATAGAGCAGTAGCACAGTATAATGCACATTGACTGTAATAGGTAATATACAACAGTAGCACAGTATAATGCACATTGCCTGTAATAGGTAACATACAGCAGTAGTACAGTATAATTTACATTGCCTGTAAAAGGTAATATACAGCAGTAGCACAGTATAATGCACATTGCCTGTAATAGGTAATATACAGCTGTAGCACAGTATAATGCACATTGACTGTAATAGGTAATATACAGCAGTAGCACAGTATAATGCACATTTCCTGTAATAGGTAATATACAGCAGTAGCACAGTATAATGCACATTGCCTGTAATAGGTAATATACAGCAGTAGCACAGTATAATGTACATTGCCTGTAATAGGTAATATACAGTAGTAGCACAGTATAATGCACATTGCCTGTAATAGGTAATATACAGAAGTAGCGCAGTATTATGCACAGGTGCGTATACTGCCTGTAATAGGTAATATACAGCAGTAGCACAGTATAATAATGCTCATTGCCTGTAATAGGTAATATACAGCAGTAGCAAAGTATAATGCACTTTGCCTGTAATAGGTAATATACAGCAGTAGCAAAGTATAATGCACATTGCCTGTAATATGTAATATACAGCAGTAGCAAAGTATAATGCACATTGCCTGTAATAGGTAATATACAGCAGTAGTACAGTATAATGTACATTGCCTGTAATAGGTAATATACAGCAGTAGCACAGTATAATGCACATTGCCTGTAATAGGTAATATACAGTAGTAGCACAGTATAATGCACATTGCCTGTAATAGGTAATATACAGTAGTAGCACAGTATAATGCACAGGTGTGTATATTGCCTGTAATAGGTAATATACACCAGTAGTATAGTATAATGCACATTGCCTGTAATAGGCAATATACAGCAGTAGCACAGTATAATAATGCTCATTGCCTGTAATAGGTAATATACAGCAGTAGCAAAGTATAATGCACTTTGCCTGTAATAGGTAATATACAGCAGTAGCAAAGTATAATGCACATTGCCTGTAATAGGTAATATACAGCAGTAGCAAAGTATAATGCACATTGCCTGTAATAGGTAATATACAGCAGTAGTACAGTATAATGTACATTGCCTGTAATAGGTAATATACAGCAGTAGCACAGTATAATGCACATTGCCTGTAATAGGTAATATACAGCAGTAGCACAGTATAATGCACATTGCCTGTAATAGGTAATATACAGTAGTAGCACAGTATAATGCACATTGCCTGTAATAGTTAACATATAGCAGTAGCACAGTATAATACACAGGTGCGTACATTGCCTGTAATAGATAATATACAGTAGTAGCACAGTATAATACACATTGCCTGTAATAGGTAATATACAGCAGTAGCACAGTATAATATACATTGCATGTAATAGGTAATATACAGCAGTAGCACAGTATAATGCACATTGCCTGTAATAGGTAATATACAGCAGTAGCACAGTATAATGCACATTGCCTGTAATAGTTAACATATAGCAGTAGCACAGTATAATGCACAGGTGCGTACATTGCCTGTAATAGATAATATACAGCAGTAGCACAGTATAATGGACATTGCCTGTAATAGGTAATATACAGCAGTAGCACAGTATAATGGACATTGCCTGTAATAGGTAATATACAGCAGTAGCACAGTATAATGGACATTGCCTGTAATAGGTAATATACAGCAGTAGCACAGTATAATGGACATTGCCTGTAATAGGTAATATACAGCAGTAGCACAGTATAATGCACATTGCCTGTAATAGGTAATATACAGCAGTAGCACAGTATAATGTACATTGCCTGTAATAGGTAATATACAGCAGTAGCACAGTATAATGGACATTGCCTGTAATAGGTAATATACAGCAGTAGCACAGTATAATGGACATTGCCTGTAATAGGTAATATACAGTAGTAGCACAGTATAATGCACATTGCCTGTAATAGGTAATATACAGCAGTAGCACAGTATAATGTACATTGCCTGTAATAGGTAATATACAGCAGTAGCACAGTATAATGCACATTGCCTGTAATAGGTAATATACAGCAGGAGCACAGTATAATGCACATGGCCTGTAATAGGTAATATATAGCAGTAGCACAGTATAATGGACATTGCCTGTAATAGGTAATATACAGCAGTAGTACACTATAATGCACATTGCCTGTAATAGGTAATATATAGCAGTAGCACAGTATAATACACATTGCCTGTAATAGGTAATATACAGCAATAGCACAGTATAATGCACATTGCCTGTAATAGGTAATATACAGTAGTAGCACAGTATAATGCACATTGCCTGTAATAGGTAATATACGGTAGTGGCGCAGTATAATGCACATTGCGTGTAACAGGTTATATACAGTAGAAGCATAGTATAATACACAGGTGCGTTCATTTCCTATAATAGGTAATATACAGCAGTAGCACAGTATAATGCACATTGCCTGTAATAGGTAATATACAGTAGTAGCACAGTATAATGCACATTGCCTGTAATAGGTAATATACAGCAGTAGCAAAGTATAATGGACATTGCATGAAATAGGTAATATACAGCAGTAGCACAGTATAATACACAGGTGTGTACATTGCCTATAATAGGTAATATACAGCAGTAGCACAGTATAATGCACAGGTGTGCACATTGCCTATAATAGGTAATATACAGCAGTAGCAGAGTATAATACACAGGTGCGTACATTGCCTGTAGTATGTAATATATAGCAGTAGTACACTATAATGCACATTGCCTGTAATAGGTAATACACAGCAGTAGCACAGTATAAAGCACATTGTCTGTAATAAGTAATATACAGCAGTAGCACAGTATAACGCACATTGCCTGTAATAGGTAATATACAGCAGTAGCACAGTATATTGGACATTGCCTGTAATAGGTAATATACAGCAGTAGCACAGTATAATGCACATTGCCTGTAATAGGTAATATACAGCAGTAGCACAGTATAATGGACATTGCCTGTAATAGGTAATATACAGCAGTAGCACAGTATAATGCACATTGCCTATAATAGGTAATATACAGCAGTAGCACAGTATAATGCACATTGCCTGTAATAGGTAATATACAGTAGTAGCACAGTATAATGCACATTGCCTGTAATAGGTAATATACAGCAGTAGCACAGTATAATGGACATTGCCTGTAATAGGTAATATACAGCAGTAGCACAGTATAATGCACATTGCCTGTAATAGGTAATATACAGTAGTAGCACAGTATAATGCACATTGCCTGTAATAGGTAATATACAGCAGTAGCACAGTATAATGCACATTGCCTGTAATAGGTAATATACAGCAGTAGCACAGCATAATACACAATGCCTGTAATAGGTAATATACAGCAGTAGCACAGTATAATGCACATTGCCTGTAATATGTAATATACAGTAGTAGCACAGTATAATGCACATTGCCTGTAATAGGTAATATACAGTAGTAGCACAGTATAATGCACATTGCCTGTAATAGGTAATATACAGTAGTAGCACAGTATAATGCACATTGCCTGTATTAGGTAACATACAGCAGTAGCACAGTATAATGCACATTGCCTGTAATAGGTAATATATAGCAGTAGCACAGTATAATGGACATTGCCTGTAATAGGTAATATACAGCAGTAGCACAGTATAATGGACATTGCCTGTAATATGTAATATACAGCAGTAGTACACTATAAGGCACATTGCCTGTAATAGGTAATATACAGCAGTAGCACAGTATAATGCACATTGCCTGTAATAGGTAATATACAGCAATAGCACAGTATAATGCACATTGCCTGTAATAGGTAATATACAGTAGTAGCACAGTATAATGCACATTGCCTGTAATAGGTAATATACAGCAGTAGCACAGTATAATGCATATTGCCTGTAATAGGTAATATACAGCAGTAGCACAGTATAGTGGACATTGCCTGTAATAGGTAATATACAGCAGTAGCACAGTATAATGCACATTGTCTGTAATAGGTAATATACAGTAGTAGCACAGTATAATGCACATTGCCTGTAATAGGTAATATACAGCAGTAGCACAGTATAATGTACATTGCCTGTAATAGGTAATATACAGCAGTAGCACAGTATAATACACAGGTGCGTACATTGCCTGTAATAGATAAAATACAGTAGTAGCACAGTATAATGCACATTGCCTGTAATAGGTAATATACAGCAGTAGCACAGTATAATGCACATTGCCTGTAATAGGTAATATACAGTAGTAGCACAGTATAATGCACATTGCCTGTAATAGGTAATATACAGTAGTAGCACAGTATAATGCACATTGCCTGTAATAGGTAATATACAGCAGTAGCACAGTATAATGCACATTGCCTGTAATATGTAATATACAGCAGTAGCATAGTATAATGCACATTGCCTGTAATATGTAATATACAGCAGTAGCACAGTATAATACACAGGTGCGTACATTGCCTGTAATAGATAAAATACAGTAGTAGCACAGTATAATACACATTGTCTGTAATAGGTAATATACAGCAGTAGCACAGTATAATGCACATTGTCTGTAATAGGTAATATACAGCAGTAGCACAGTATAATGTACATTGCCTGTAATAGGTAATATACAGTAGTAGCACAGTGTAATACACAGGTGCGTACATTGCCTGTTATAGGTAATATACAGCAGTAGCACAGTATAATGCACATTGCCTGTAATAGATAATATACAGTAGTAGCACAGTATAATGTACATTGCCTGTAATAGGTAATATACAGCAGTAGCACAGTATAATTCATATTGCCTGTAATAGGTAATATACAGCAGTAGCACAGTATAATACACAGGTGCGTACATTGCCTATAATAGGTAATATACAGCAGTAGCACAGTATAATGCACATTGCCTTTAATAGGTAATATACAGCAGTAGCACAGTATAATGGACATTGCCTGTAATAGGTAATATACAGTAGTAGCACAGTATAAAGCACATTGCCTGTAATAGGTAATATACAGCAGTAGCACAGTATAATGCACATTGCCTGTAATAGGTAATATATAGCAGTAGCACAGTATAATGGACATTGCCTGTAATAGGTAATATACAGCAGTAGCACAGTATAATGTACATTGCCTGTAATAGCTAATATACAGCAGTAGCACAGAATAATGTACTTTGCCTGTAATAGGTAATATACAGTAGTAGCATAGTATAATGCACATTGCCTGTAATAGGTAATATATAGCAGGAGCACAGTATAATGCACATTGCCTGTAATAGGTAATATACAGCAGTAGCACAGTATAATGGACATTGCCTGTAATAGGTAATATACAGCAGGAGCACAGTATAATGCACATTGCCTGTAATAGGTAATATACAGTAGTAGCACAGTATAATGCACATTGCCTGTAATAGGTAATATACAGCAGTAACACAGTATAATACACATTGCCTGTAATAGGTAATATACAGCAGTAGTACACTATAATGCACATTGCCTGTAATAGGTAATATACAGCAGTAGTACAGCATAATGCACATTGCCTGTAATAGGTAATATACAGCAGTAGCACAGTATAATGCACATTGCCTGTAATAGGTAATATACAGCAGTAGCACAGTATAATGAACATTGCCTGTAATAGGTAATATACAGCAGTAGCACAGTATAATGTACATTGCCTGTAATAGGTAATATACAGCAGTAGCACAGTATAATGCACATTGCCTGTAATAGGTAATATACAGCAGTAGCACAGTATAATACACATTGCCTGTAATTGGTAATACACAGCAGTAGCACAGTATAATACACATTGCCTGTAATAGGTAATATACAGCAGTAGCACAGTATAATGGACATTGCCTGTAATAGGTAATATACAGCAGGAGCACAGTATAATGCACATTGCCTGTAATAGGTAATATACAGCAGTAGCACAGTATAATGGACATTGCCTGTAATAGGTAATATACAGCAGGAGCACAGTATAATGCACATTGCCTGTAATAGGTAACATACAGCAGTAGCACAGTATAATACACATTGCCTGTAATAGGTAATATACAGCAGTAGTACAGCATAATGCACATTGCCTGTAATAGGTAATATACAGCAGTAGTACAGCATAATGCACATTGCCTGTAATAGGTAATATACAGCAGTAGCACAGTATAATACACATTGCCTGTAATTGGTAATACACAGCAGTAGCACAGTATAATACACATTGCCTGTAATAGGTAATATACAGCAGTAGCACAGTATAATGGACATTGCCTGTAATAGGTAATATACAGCAGGAGCACAGTATAATGCACATTGCCTGTAATAGGTAATATACAGCAGTAGCACAGTATAATGGACATTGCCTGTAATAGGTAATATACAGCAGGAGCACAGTATAATGCACATTGCCTGTAATAGGTAACATACAGCAGTAGCACAGTATAATACACATTGCCTGTAATAGGTAATATACAGCAGTAGTACACTATAATGCACATTGCCTGTAATAGGTAATATACAGCAGTAGTACAGCATAATGCACATTGCCTGTAATAGGTAATATACAGTAGTAGCACAGTATAATGCACATTGCCTGTAATAGGTAACATACAGCAGTAGCACAGTATAATACACATTGCCTGTAATAGGTAATATACAGCAGTAGTACACTATAATGCACATTGCCTGTAATAGGTAATATACAGCAGTAGTACAGCTTAATGCACATTGCCTGTAATAGGTAATATACAGCAGTAGCACAGTATAATGCACATTGCCTGTAATAGGTAATATATAGCAGTAGCACAGTATAATGAACATTGCCTGTAATAGGTAATATACAGCAGTAGCACAGTATAATGTACATTGCCTGTAATAGGTAATATACAGCAGTAGCACAGTATAATGCACATTGCCTGTAATAGGTAATATACAGCAGTAGCACAGTATAATACACATTGCCTGTAATTGGTAATACACAGCAGTAGCACAGTATAATACACATTGCCTGTAATAGCTAATATACAGCAGTAGCACAGTATAATACACATTGCCTGTAATAGGTAACATACAGCAGTAGCACAGTATAATACACATTGCCTGTAATAGGTAATATACAGCAGTAGTACACTATAATGCACATTGCCTGTAATAGGTAATATACAGCAGTAGTACAGCATAATGCACATTGCCTGTAATAGGTAATATACAGCAGTAGCACAGTATAATGCACATTGCC
Source organism: Taudactylus pleione (assembly GCA_031769625.1). NCBI lineage: Eukaryota > Metazoa > Chordata > Amphibia > Anura > Myobatrachidae > Taudactylus > Taudactylus pleione. Next base: position 44,125 of record JAUIMM010002123.1, read on the forward strand.
TGTAATAGGTAATATATAGCAGTAGCACAGTATAATGAACATTGCCTGTAATAGGTAATATACAGCAGTAGCACAGTATAATGTACATTGCCTGTAATAGGTAATATACAGCAGTAGCACAGTATAATGCACATTGCCTGTAATAGGTAATATACAGCAGTAGCACAGTATAATACACATTGCCTGTAATTGGTAATACACAGCAGTAGCACAGTATAATACACATTGCCTGTAATAGCTAATATACAGCAGTAGCACAGTATAATACACATTGCCTGTAATAGGTAATATACAGCAGTAGCACAGTATAATGTACATTGCCTGTAATAGGTAATATACAGCAGTAGCACAGTATAATGCACATTGCCTGTAATAGGTAATATACAGTAGTAGCACAGTATAATACACATTGCCTGTAATAGGTAATATACAGTAGTAGCACAGTATAATACACAGGTGCGAACATTGCCTATAATAGGTAATATACAGCAGCAGCACAGTATAATACACAGGTGCGTACTTTGCCTATAATAGGTAATATACAGCAGTAGTACAGTATAATGTACATTGCCTGTTATAGGTAATATACAGCAGTAGCACAGTATAATACACAGGTGCGTACATTGCCTATAATAGGTAATATAGAGCAGTAGCACAGTATAATACACAGGTGAGGACATTGCCTGTAATAGGTAATATACAGCAGTAGCACAGTATAATGGACATTGCATGTAATAGGTAACATACAGCAGTAGCACAGTATAATACACAGGTGCGCACATTGCCTGTAATAGGTAATATACAGTAGTAGCACAGTATAATGGACATTGCCTGTAATAGGTAACATACAGCAGTAGCACAGTATAATACAAAGGTGCGCACATTGCCTGTAATAGGTAATATAAAGTAGTAGCACAGTATAATGCACATTGCCTGTAATAGGTAATATACAACAGTAGCACAGTATAATGTACATTGCCTGTAATAGGTAATATACAGCAGTAGCACAGTATAATGTACATTGCCTGTAATAGGTAATATACAGCAGTAGCACAGTATAATGCACATTGCCTGTAATAGGTAATATACAGCAGTAGCACAGTATAATACACATTGCCTGTAATAGGTAATATACAGTAGTAGCACAGTATAATGCACATTGCCTGTAATAGGTAATATACAGTAGTAGCACAGTATAATGCATCTTGAATGTAATAGGTAATATACAGCAGTAGCACAGTATAATACACAGGTGTGCACATTGCCTGAAATAAGTAATATACAGCAGTTGCACAGTATAATAGACATTGCCTGTAATAGGTAATATACAGTAGTAGCACAGTATAATACACATTGCCTGTAATAGGTAATATACATCAGTAGCACAGTATAATACAGATTGCCTGTAATAGGTAATATACAGCAGTAGCACAGTATAATACAATATTGCCTGTAATAGGTAATATACAGCAGTAGCACAGTATAATGCACATTGCCTGTAATAGGTAATATACAGCAGTAGCACAGAATAATACACATTGCCTGTAATAGGTAATATACAACAGTAGCACAGTATAATACAATATTGCCTGTAATAGGTAATATACAGCAGTAGCACAGTATAATGGACATTGCCTGTAATAGGTAATATATAGCAGTAGCACAGTATAATGAACATTGCCTGTAATAGGTAATATACAACAGTAGCACAGTATAATACAATATTGCCTGTAATAGGTAATATACAGCAGTAGCACAGTATAATGCACATTGCCTGTAATAGGTAATATATAGCAGTAGCACAGTTTAATGAACATTGCCTGTAATAGGTAATATACAGCAGTAGCACAGTATAATGTACATTGCCTGTAATAGGTAATATACAGCAGTAGCACAGTATAATACACATTGCCTGTAATAGGTAATATACATCAGTAGCACAGTATAATACAATATTGCCTGTAATAGGTAATATACAGCAGTAGCACAGTATAATGCACATTTCCTATAATAGGTAATATACAGCTGTAGCACAGTATAATGCACAGGTGCGTATATTGCCTTTAATAGGTAATATACAGTAGTAGCACAGTATAATGCACATTGCCTGTAATAGGTATATACAGTAGTAGCACATTATAATGTACATTGCCTTTAATAGGTAATATACAGCAGTATAACAGTATAATGCACATTGCCTGTAATAGGTAATATACAGTAGTAGCACAGTATAATGCACATTGCCTGTAATAGGTAATATACAGCAGTAGCACAGTATAATGGACATTGCCTGTAATAGGTAACATACAGCAGTAGCACAGTATAATGCACATTGCCTGTAATAGGTAATATATAGCAGTAGCACAGTATAATACACATTGCCAATAATAGGTAATATACAGCAGTAGCACAGTAGAATGCACATTGCCTGTAATAGGTAATATACAGTAGTAGCACAGTATAATGCACCTTGAATGCAATAGGTAATATACAGCAGTAGCACAGTATAATGCACATTGCCTGTAATAGGTAATATACAGCAGTAGCACAGTATAATGCACATTGCCTGTAATAGGTAACATACAGCAGTAGCACAGTATAATGCACATTGCCTGTAATAGGTATATACAGCAGTAGCACAGTATAATGCACATTGCCTGTAATAGGTAATATACAACAGTAGCACAGTATAATGTACATTGCCTGTAATAGGTAATATACAGCAGTAGCACAGTATAATGTACATTGCCTGTAATATGTAATATACAGCAGTAGTACAGTATAATTTACATTGCCTGTAAAAGGTAATATACAGCAGTAGCACAGTATAATGCACATTGCCTGTAATAGGTAATATACAGCTGTAGCACAGTATAATGCACATTGCCTGTAATAGGTAATATACAGCAGTATCACAGTATAATGCACATTGCCTGTAATAGGTAATATACAGCAGTAGCACAGTGTAATGCACATTGCATGTAATAGGTAATATACAGCAGTAGCACAGTATAATGCACATTGCCTGTAATAGGTAATATACAGCAGTAGCAAAGTATAATGCACATTGCCTGTAATAGGTAATATACAGTAGTAGCACAGTATAATGCACAGGTGCGTATACTGCCTGTAATAGGTAATATATAGCAGTAGCACAGTATAATGCACATTGCCTGTAATAGGTAATATACAGCAGTAGCACAGTATAATGCACATTGCCTGTAATAGGTAATATACAGCAGTTGCAAAGTATAATGCACATTGCCTGTAATAGGTAATATACAGCAGTAGCACAGTATAATGCACATTGCCTATAATAGGTAACATACAGCAGTAGCACAGTATAATGCACATTGCCTGTAATAGGTAATATACAGCAGTTGCAAAGTATAATGCACATTGCCTGTAATAGGTAATAAACAGCAGAAGCACAGTATAATGCACATTGCCTGTAATAGGTAATATACAGTAGTAGCACAGTATAATGCACATTGCCTGTAATAGGTAACATACAGCAGTAGCACAATATAATGCACATTGCCTGTAATAGGTAATATATAGCAGTAGCACAGTATAATGGACATTGCCTGTAATACGTAATATACAACAGTAGCACAGAATAATGTACATTGCCTATAATAGGTAATATACAGCAGTATAACAGTATAATGCACATTGCCTGTAATAGGTAATATATAGTAGTAGCACAGTATAATGCACATTGCCTGTAATAGGTAACATACAGCAGTAGCACAGTATAATGCACATTGCCTGTAATAGGTAATATACAGCAGTAGCACAGTATAATGGACATTGCCTGTAATAGGTAATATACAGCAGTTTACAGTATAATGCAAATTGCCTGTAATAGGTAATATACAGCAGTAGCACAGTATAATGCACATTGCCTGTAATAGGTAATATACAGCAGTAGCAAAGTAAAATGCACATTGCCTGTAATAGGTAATATACACCAGTAGTATAGTATAATGCACATTGCCTGTAATAGGTAATATACAGCAGTAGCACAGTATAATGCACATTGCCTGTAATAGGTAATATACAGCAGTAGCACAGTATAATGCACATTGCCTGTAATAGGTAATATATAGCAGTAGCACAGTATAATGAACATTGCCTGTAATAGGTAATATACAGCAGTAGCACAGTATAATGTACATTGCCTGTAATAGGTAATATACAGCAGTAGCACAGTATAATGCACATTGCCTGTAATAGGTAATATACAGCAGTAGCACAGTATAATGCACATTGCCTGTAATAGGTAATATACAGCAGTAGCACAGTATAATACACATTGCCTGTAATAGCTAATATACAGCAGTAGCACAGTATAATACACATTGCCTGTAATAGGTAATATACAGCAGTAGCACAGTATAATGCACATTGCCTGTAATAGGTAATATATAGCAGTAGCACAGTATAATGAACATTGCCTGTAATAGGTAATATACAGCAGTAGCACAGTATAATGTACATTGCCTGTAATAGGTAATATACAGCAGTAGCACAGTATAATGCACATTGCCTGTAATAGGTAATATACAGCAGTAGCACAGTATAATGCACATTGCCTGTAATAGGTAATATACAGCAGTAGCACAGTATAATACACATTGCCTGTAATAGCTAATATACAGCAGTAGCACAGTATAATGCACATTGCCTGTAATAGGTTATATACAGTAGAAGCACAGTATAATGCACATTGCCTGTAATAGGTAATATTCAGTAGTAGCACAGTATAATACACAGGTGCGTACATTTCCTGTAATAGGTAATATACAGTAGTAGCACAGTATAATACACAGGTGCGAACATTGCCTATAATAGGTAATATACAGCAGCAGCACAGTATAATACACAGGTGCGTACTTTGCCTATAATAGGTAATATATACAGCAGTAGTACAGTATAATGTACATTGCCTGTTATAGATAATATACAGCAGTAGCACAGTATAATACACAGGTGAGGACATTGTCTGTAATAGGTAATATATAGTAGTAGCACAGTATAATGCACATTGCCTGTAATAGGTAATATACAGCAGTAGCACAGTATAATGGACATTGCATGTAATAGGTAACATACAGCAGTAGCACAGTATAATACACAGGTGCGCACATTGCCTGTAATAGGTAATATACAGTAGTAGCACAGTATAATGGACATTGCCTGTAATAGGTAACATACAGCAGTAGCACAGTATAATACAAAGGTGCGCACATTGCCTGTAATAGGTAATATACAGCAGTAGCACAGTATAATGCACATTGCCTGTAATAGGTAATATACAACAGTAGCACAGTATAATGTACATTGCCTGTAATAGGTAATATACAGCAGTAGCACAGTATAATGTACATTGCCTGTAATAGGTAATATACAGCAGTAGCACAGTATAATGCACATTGCCTGTAATAGGTAATATACAGCAGTAGCACAGTATAATGCACATTGCCTGTAATAGGTAATATACAGCAGTAGCACAGTATAATACACATTGCCTGTAATAGGTAATATACAGAAGGAGCACAGTATAATACACATTGCCTGTAATAGGTAATATACAGTAGTAGCACAGTATAATGCACATTGCCTGTAATAGGTAATATACAGTAGTAGCACAGTATAATGCACATTGCCTGTCATAGGTAATATACAGCAGTAGCACAGTGTAATGCACATTGCCTGTCATAGGTAATATACAGCAGTAGCACAGTATAATCTACATTGCCTGTAATAGGTAATATACAGTAGTAGCACAATATAATGCACATTGCCTGTAATAGGTAATATACAGTAGTAGCACAGTATAATGCACATTGCCTGTAATAGGTAATATACAGTAGTAGCACAGTATAATGCACATTGCCTGTAATAGGTAATATACAGCAGTAGCACAGTATAATGCACATTGCCTGTCATAGGTAATATACAGCAGTAGCAGAGTATAATCTACATTGCCTGTAATAGGTAATATACAGCAGTAGCACAGTATAATGTACATTGCCTGTAATAGGTAATATACAGCAGTAGCACAGTATAATGCACATTGCCTGTAATAGGTAATATACAGCAGTAGCACAGTATAATGCACCTTGAATGTAATAGGTAATATACAGCAGTAGCACAGTATAATACACATTGCCTGCAATAGGCAATATACAGCAGTTGCACAGTATAATAGACATTGCCTGTAATAGGTAATATACAGTAGTAGCACAGTATAATACACATTGCCTGTAATAGGTAATATACATCAGTAGCACAGTATAATACAGATTGCCTGTAATAGGTAATATACAGCAGTAGCACAGTATAATACAGATTGCCTGTAATAGGTAATATACAGCAGTAGCACAGTATAATACACATTGCCTGTAATAGGTAATATACAGCAGTAGCACAGTATAATACACATTGCCTGTAATAGGTAATATACATCAGTAGCACAGTATAATACACATTGCCTGTAATAGGTAATATACAGCAGTAGCACAGTATAATGGACATTGCCTGTAATAGGTAACATACAGCAGTAGCACAGTATAATGCACATTGCCTGTAATAGGTAATATACAGCAGTAGCACAGTATAATGCACATTTCCTATAATAGGTAATATACAGCTGTAGCACAGTATAATGCACAGGTGCGTATATTGCCTTTAATAGGTAATATACAGTAGTAGCACAGTATAATGCACATTGCCTGTAATAGGTATATACAGTAGTAGCACATTATAATGTACATTGCCTTTAATAGGTAATATACAGCAGTATAACAGTATAATGCACATTGCCTGTAATAGGTAATATACAGTAGTAGCACAGTATAATGCACATTGCCTGTAATAGGTAACATACAGCAGTAGCACAGTATAATGCACATTGCCTGTAATAGGTAATATATAGCAGTAGCACAGTATAATACACATTGCCAATAATAGGTAATATACAGCAGGAGCACAGTAGAATGCACATTGCCTGTAATAGGTAATATACAGTAGTAGCACAGTATAATGCACATTGCCTGTAATAGGTAATATACAGTAGTAGCACAGTATAATGCACCTTGAATGCAATAGGTAATATACAGCAGTAGCACAGTATAATGCACATTGCCTGTAATAGGTAACATACAGCAGTAGCACAGTATAATGCACATTGCCTGTAATAGGTATATACAGCAGTAGCACAGTATAATGCACATTGCCTGTAATAGGTAATATACAACAGTAGCACAGTATAATGTACATTGCCTGTAATAGGTAATATACAGCAGTAGCACAGTATAATGTACATTGCCTGTAATATGTAATAGACAGCAGTAGTACAGTATAATTTACATTGCCTGTAAAAGGTAATATACAGCAGTAGCACAGTATAATGCACATTGCCTGTAATAGGTAATATACAGCTGTAGCACAGTATAATGCACATTGCCTGTAATAGGTAATATACAGCAGTATCACAGTATAATGCACATTGCCTGTAATAGGTAATATACAGCAGTAGCACAGTGTAATGCACATTGCATGCAATAGGTAATATACAGCAGTAGCACAGTATAATGCACATTGCCTGTAATAGGTAATATACAGCAGTAGCACAGTATAATGCACATTGCCTGTAATAGGTAATATACAGCAGTAGCACAGTATAATGCACATTGCCTGTAATAGGTAATATACAGCAGTAGCAAAGTATAATGCACATTGCCTGTAATAGGTAATATACAGTAGTAGCACAGTATAATGCACAGGTGCGTATACTGCCTGTAATAGGTAATATATAGCAGTAGCACAGTATAATGCACATTGCCTGTAATAGGTAATATATAGTAGTAGCACAGTATAATGCACAGGTGCGTATACTGCCTATAATAGGTAATATACAGCAGTATAACAGCATAATGCACATTGCCTGTAATAGGTAATATATAGTAGTAGCACAGTATAATGCACATTGCCTGTAATAGGTAACATACTGCAGTAGCACAGTATAATGCACATTGCCTGTAATAGGTAACATACAGCAGTAGCACAGTATAATGCACATTGCCTGTAATAGGTAATATATAGCAGTAGCACAGTATAATGGACATTGCCTGTAATAGGTAATATACAGCAGTTTACAGTATAATGCAAATTGCCTGTAATAGGTAATATACAGCAGTAGCACAGTATAATGCACATTGCCTGTAATAGGTAATATACAGCAGTAGCAAAGTAAAATGCACATTGCCTGTAATAGGTAATATACACCAGTAGTATAGTATAATGCACATTGCCTATAATAGGTAATATACAGTAGTAGCGCAGTATAATGCACAGGTGCGTATACTGCCTGTAATAGGTAATATACAGCAGTAGCACAGTATAATGCACATTGCCTGTAATAGGTAATATACAGCAGTAGCAAAGTATAATGCACATTGCCTGTAATAGGTAATATACAGCAGTAGCACAGTATAATGCACATTGCCTGTAATAGGTAATATACAGTAGTAGCACAGTATAATGCACAGGTGCGTATATTGCCTGTAATAGGTAACATACACCAGTAGTATAGTATAATGGACATTGCCTGTAATAGGTAATATACAGTAGTAGCACAGTATAATGCACATTGCCTGTAATAGGTAATATACAGTAGAAGCACAGTATAATGCACATTGCCTGTAATAGGTAATATATAGCAGTAGCACAGTATAATGGACATTGCCTGTAATAGGTAATATACAGCAGTAGCACAGTATAATGCAAATTGCCTGTAATAGGTAATATACAGCAGTAGCACAGTATAATGCAAATTGCCTGTAATAGGTAATATACAGCAATAGCACAGTATAATGCAAATTGCCTGTAATAGGTAATATATAGCAGTAGCACAGTATAATGGACATTGCCTTTAATAGGTAATATATAGCAGTAGCACAGTATAATGGACATTGCCTATAATAGGTAATATACAGCAGTAGCACAGTATAATGGAAATAGCCTGTAATAGGTAATATACAGTAGTAGCGCAGTATAATGCACAGGTGCGTACATTGCCTGTAATAGGTAATATACAGCAGTAGCACAGTATAATGCACATTGCCTGTAATAGGTAATATACAGCAGTTGCAAAGTATAATGCACATTGCCTGTAATATGCAATATACAGCAGTAGTACACTATAATGCACATTGCCTGTAATTGGTAATATACAGCAGTAGCACAGTATAATGCACATTGCCTGTAATAGGTAATATACAGTAGTAGCACAGTATAATGGACATTGCCTGTAATAGGTAATATACAGTAGTAGCGCAGTATAATGCACAGGTGCGTATATTGCCTGTAATAGGTAATATACAGCAGTAGCACAGTATAATGCACATTGCCTGTAATAGGTAATATACAGCAGTAGCAAAGTATAATGCACATTGCCTTTAATAGGTAATATACAGCAGTAGCACAGTATAATGCACATTGCCTGTAATAGGTAATATACAGCAGTAGCACAGTATAATGCACATTGCCTGTAATAGGTAATATACAGCAGTAACACAGTATAAAGCACATTGCCTGTAATAGGTAATATACAGCAGTAGCACAGTATAATGCACATTGCCTGTAATAGGTAATATACAGCAGTAGCACAGTATAAAGCACATTGCCTGTAATAGGTAATATACAGTAGTAGCACAGTATAATGCACATTGCCTATAATAGGTAATATACAGCCATAGCACAGTATAATGCACATTGCCTGTAATAGGTAATATACAGCAGTAGCACAGTATAATACACATTGCCTGTAATAGGTAATATACAGCAGTAGCAAAGTAAAATGCACATTGCCTGTAATAGGTAATATACAGCAGTAGCACAGTATAATGCACATTGCCTGTAATAGGTAATATACAGCAGTAGCACAGTATAATGCACATTGCCTGTAATAGGTAATATACAGCAGTAGCACAGTATAATGCACATTGCCTGTAATAGGTAATATACAGCAGTAGCACAGTATAATGCACATTGCCTGTAATAGGTAACATACAGCAGTAGCACAGTATAATACACGTTGCCTGTAATAGGTAATATACAGCAGTAGCAAAGTATAATGCACATTGCCTGTAATAGGTACTATACAGCAGTAGCAAAGTATAATGCACATTGCCTGTAAAAGGTAATATACAGTAGTAGTACAGTATAATGCACATTGCCTGTAATAGGTAATATACAGCAGTAGCACAGTATAATGCACATTGCCTGTAATAGGTAATATACAGCAGTAGCACAGTATAATACACATTGCCTGTAATAGGTAATATACAGCAGTAGAACAGTATAATGCACATTGCCTGTAATAGGTAATATATAGCAGTAGCACAGTATAATGGACATTGCCTGTAATAGGTAATATATAGCAGTAGCACAGTATAATGGACATTGCCTGTAATAGGTAATATATAGCAGTAGCACAGTATAATGCACATTGCCTGTAATAGGTAATATACAGCAGTAGCACAGTATAATACACAGGTGCGAACATTGCCTATAATAGGTAATATACAGCAGCAGCACAGTATAATACACATGTGCGTACATTGCCTATAATAGGTAATATACAGCAGTAGTACAGTATAATACACAGGTGTGGACATTGCCTGTAATAGGTAATATACAGTAGTAGCACAGTATAATGCACATTGCCTGTAATAGGTAATATACAGCAGTAGCACAGTATAATGCACATTGCCTGTAATAGGTAATATACAGCAGTAGCACAGTATAATGCACATTGCCTGTAATAGGTAATATACAGCAGTAGCACAGTATAATGGACATTGCCTGTAATAGGTAACATATAGCAGTAGCACAGTATAATGCATATTGCCTGTAATAGGTAATATACAGCAGTAGCACAGTATAATGCACATTGCCTGTAATAGGTAATATACAGCAGTAGCACAGTATAATGCACATTGCCTTTAATAGGTAATATAGAGCAGTAGCACAGTATAATGCACATTGCCTATAATAGGTAATATACAGCAGTAGCAAAGTATAATGCACATTGCCTGTAATAGGTAATATACAGCAGTAGCACAGTATAATGTACATTGCCTGTAATAGGTAACATACAGCAGTAGCACAGTATAATGCACATTGCCTGTTATAGGTAATATACAGCAGTAGCACAGAATAATGTACATTGCCTGTAATAGGTAATATACAGCAGTAGCACAGTATAATGCACATTGCCTGTAATAGGTAACATACAGCAGTAGCACAGTATAATGCACATTGCCTGTAATAGGTAATATACAGCAGTAGCACAGCATAATGTACATTGCCTGTAATAGGTAATATACAGCAGTAGCACAGTATAATGCACATTGCCTGTAATAGGTAACATACAGCAGTAGCACAGTATAATGCACATTGCCTGTAATAGGTAATATACAGCAGTAGCACAGTATAATGCACATTGCCTGTAATAGGTAATATACAGCAGTAGCACAGCATAATGTACATTGCCTGTAATAGGTAATATACAGCAGTAGCACAGAATAATGTACATTGCCTGTAATAGGTAATATACAGCAGTAGCACAGTATAATGCACATTGCCTGTAATAGGTAATATACAGCAGTAGCACAGTATAATGAACATTGCCTGTAATAGGCAATATACAGCAGTAGCACAGTATAATGGACATTGCCTGTAATAGGTAACATACAGCAGTAGCACAGTATAATGCACATTGCCTGTAATAGGTAATATATAGCAGTAGCACAGTATAATGGACATTGCCTGTAATAGGTAATATACAGTAGTAGCACAGTATAATGCACATTGCCTGTAATAGGTAATATACAGTAGTAGCACAGTATAATGCACAGGTGCGTATATTGCCTGTAATAGGTAATATACACCAGTAGTATAGTATAATGGACATTGCCTGTAATAGGTAATATACAGCAGTAGCACAGTATAATGCACATTGCCTGTAATAGGTAATATACAGCAGTAGCAAAGTATAATGCACTTTGCCTGTAATAGGTAATATACAGCAGTAGCAAAGTATAATGCACATTGCCTGTAATAGGTAATATACAGCAGTAGCAAAGTATAATGCACATTGCCTGTAATAGGTAATATACAGCAGTAGCAAAGTATAATGCACATTGCCTGTAATAGGTAATATACAGCAGTAGTACAGTATAATGTACATTGCCTGTAATAGGTAATATACAGCAGTAGCACAGTATAATGCACATTTCCTGTAATAGGTAATATACAGCAGTAGCACAGTATAATGCACATTGCCTATAATAGGTAATATACAGCAGTAGCACAGTATAATGCACATTGCCTGTAATAGGTAATATACAGCAGTAGTACAGTATAATGCACATTGCCTGTAATAGGTAATATACAGCAGTAGTACAGTATAATGCACATTGCCTGTAATAGGTAATATACAGTAGTAGCACAGTATAATGCACATTGTCTGTAATAGGTAATATACAGTAGTAGCAGAGTATAATACACATGTACTTATATTGCCTGTAATAGGTAATATACAGCAATAGCACAGTATAATGCACATTGCCTGTAATAGGTAATATACAGCAGTAGCACAGTATAATACACATTGCCTGTAATAGGTAATATACAGCAGTAGAACACTATAATGCACATTGCCTGTAATAGGTAATATATAGCAGTAGCACAGTATAATGGACATTGCCTGTAATAGGTAATATATAGCAGTAGCACAGTATAATGCACATTGCCTGTAATAGGTAATATACAGCAGGAGCACAGTATAATACACAGTTGCGTACATTGCCTATAATAGGTAATATACAGCAGCAGCACAGTATAATACACAGGTGCATACATTGCCTATAATAGGTAATATACAGCAGTAGTACAGTATAAAGTACATTGCCTGTTATAGGTAATATACAGCAGTAGCATAGTATAATACACAGGTGCGTACATTGCCTATAATAGGTAATATACAGTAGTAGCACAGTATAATACACATTGCCTGTAATAGGTAATATATAGTAGTAGCACAGTATAATGCACATTGCCTGTAATAGGTAATATACAGCAGTAGCACAGTATAATGGACATTGCCTGTAATAGGTAACATACAGCAGTAGCACAGTATAATACACAGGTGCGTACAGTGCCTATAATAGGTAATATACAATAGTAGCACAGTATAATGGACATTGCCTGTAATAGGTAACATACAGCAGTAGCACAGTATAATGCACATTGCCTGTAATAGGTAATATACAGCAGTAGCACAGTATAATGCACATTGCCTGTAATAGGTAATATACAGCAGTAGCACAGTATAATGTACATTGCCTGTAATATGTAATATACAGCAGTAGTACAGTAAAATTTACATTGCCTGTAATAGGTAATATACAGCAGTAGCACAGTATAATGCACATTGCCTGTAATAGGTAATATACAGCAGTAGCACAGTATAATGCACAGGTGAGTACATTGCCTGTAATAGGTAATATACAGCAGTAGCACAGCATAATACACATTGCCTGTAATAGGTAATATACAGAAGGAGCACAGTATAATACACATTGCCTGTAATAGGTTATATACAGCAGTAGCACAGTATAATGCACATTGCCTGTAATAGGTAATATACAGTAGTAGCACAGTATAATGCATCTTGAATGTAATAGGTAATATACAGCAGTAGCACAGTATAATGCACATTGCCTGTAATAGGTAATATACAGCAGTAGAACAGTATAATGCACATTGCCTGTAATAGGTAATATACAGCAGTAGCAAAGTATAATGCACATTGCCTGTAATAGGTAATATACAGCAGTAGCAAAGTATAATGCACATTGCCTCTAATAGGTAATATACAGCAGTAGAACAGTATAATGCACATTGCCTGAAATAAGTAATATACAGCAGTTGCACAGTATAATAGACATTGCCTGTAATAGGTAATATACAGTAGTAGCACAGTATAATACACATTGCCTGTAATAGGTAATATACATCAGTAGCACAGTATAAGACAGATGGCCTGTAATATACAGCAGTAGCACAGTATAATACACATTGCCTGTAATATGTAACATACATCAGTAGCACAGTATAATACACATTTCCTGTAATAGGTAATATACAGCAGTAGCACAGTATAATGCACATTGCCTATAATAGGTAATATACAGCAGTAGCACAGTATAATGCACATTGCCTGTAATAGGTAATATACAACAGTAGCACAGTATAATGCATATTGCCTGTAATAAGTAATATACATCAGTAGCACAGTATAATGCACATTGCCTGTAATAGGTAACATACAGCAGTAGCACAGTATAATGCACATTGCCTGTAATAGGTAATATACAACATTAGCACAGTATAATGTACATTGCCTGTAATAGGTAATATACAGCAGTAGCACAGTATAATGTACATTGCCTGTAATATGTAATATACAGCAGTAGTACAGTATAATTTACATTGCCTGTAATAGGTAATATACAGCAGCAGCACAGTATAATGCACATTGCCTGTAATAGGTAATATACAGCAGTTGCACAGTATAATAGACATTGCCTGTAATAGGTAATATACAGCAGTTGCACAGTATAATAGACATTGCCTGTAATAGGTAATATACAGCAGTAGCACAGTATAATGCACATTGCCTGTAATAGGTAATATACAGCAGCAGCACAGTATAATGCACATTGCCTGTAATAGGTAATATACAGCAGTAGCACAGTATAATGCACATTGCCTGTAATAGGTAATATACAGCAGTAGCACAGTATAATGCACATTGCCTGAAATAAGTAATATACAGCAGTTGCACAGTATAATAGACATTGCCTGTAATAGGTAATATACAGTAGTAGCACAGTATAATACACATTTCCTGTAATCGGTAATATACAGCAGTAGCACAGTATAATGCACATTGCCTATAATAGGTAATATACATCAGTAGCACAGTATAATGCACATTTCCTGTAATAGGTAATATACATCAGTAGCACAGTATAATACACATTTCCTGTAATAGGTAATATATAGCAGTAGCACAGTATAATGCACATTGCCTGTAATAGGTAATATACAGCAGTAGCACAGTATAATGCACATTGCCTGTAATAGGTAATATACAGCAGTAGCACAGTATAATACACATTTCCTGTAATAGGTAATATACATCAGTAGCACAGTATAATACACATTTCCTGTAATAGGTAATATACATCAGTAGCACAGTATAATGGACATTGCCTGTAATAGGTAACATACAGCAGTAGCACAGTATAATGCACATTGCCTGTAATAGGTAATATACAGCGGTAGCACAGTATAATGCACATTGCCTATAATAGGTAATATACAGCAGTAGCACAGTATAATGCACAGGTGCGTATATTGCCTTTAATAGGTAATATAGAGCAGTAGCACAGTATAATGCACATTGCCTGTAATAGGTAATATACAACAGTAGCACAGTATAATGTACATTGCCTGTAATAGGCAATATACAGCAGTAGCACAGTATAATGTACATTGCCTGTAATATGTAATATACAGCAGTAGTACAGTATAATTTACATTGCCTGTAATAGGTAATATACAGCAGCAGCACAGTATAATGCACATTGCCTGTAATAGGTAATATACAGCAGTAGCAAATTATAATGCACATTGCCTGTAATAGGTAATATACAGTAGTAGCACAGTATAATGGACATTGCCTGTAATAGGTAATATACAGCAGTAGCAAAGTATAATGCACATTGCCTGTAATAGGTAATATACAGCAGTAGCACAGTATAATACACATTGCCTGTAATAGGTAATATACAGCAGTAGCAAAGTAAAATGCACATTGCCTGTAATAGGTAATATACAGCAGTAGCACAGTATAATGCACATTGCCTGTAATAGGTAATATACAGCAGTAGCACAGTATAATGCACATTGCCTGTAATAGGTAATATACAGCAGTAGCACAGTATAATGCACATTGCCTGTAATAGGTAACATACAGCAGTAGCACAGTATAATGCACATTGCCTGTAATAGGTAATATACAGCAGTAGCAAAGTATAATGCACATTGCCTGTAATAGGTATTATACAGCAGTAGCAAAGTATAATGCACATTGCCTGTAATAGGTACTATACAGCAGTAGCAAAGTATAATGCACATTGCCTGTAATAGGTAATATACAGTAGTAGTACAGTATAATGCACATTGCCTGTAATAGGTAATATACAGCAGTAGCACAGTATAATGCACATTGCCTGTAATAGGTAATATACAGCAGTAGCACAGTATAATACACATTGCCTGTAATAGGTAATATACAGCAGTAGAACAGTATAATGCACATTGCCTGTAATAGGTAATATATAGCAGTAGCACAGTATAATGGACATTGCCTGTAATAGGTAATATATAGCAGTAGCACAGTATAATGCACATTGCCTGTAATAGGTAATATACAGCAGTAGCACAGTATAATACACAGGTGCGAACATTGCCTATAATAGGTAATATACAGCAGCAGCACAGTATAATGCACATTGCCTGTAATAGGTAATATACAGCAGTAGCACAGTATAATGCACATTGCCTGTAATAGGTAATATACAGCAGTAGCACAGTATAATGCACATTGCCTGTAATAGGTAATATACAGCAGTAGCACAGTATAATGTACATTGCCTGTAATAGGTAATATACAGCAGTAGCACAGTATAATGGACATTGCCTGTAATAGGTAACATACAGCAGTAGCACAGTATAATGCATATTGCCTGTAATAGGTAATATACAGCAGTAGCACAGTATAATGCACATTGCCTTTAATAGGTAATATAGAGCAGTAGCACAGTATAATGCACATTGCCTATAATAGGTAATATACAGCAGTAGCAAAGTATAATGCACATTGCCTGTAATAGGTAACATACAGCAGTAGCACAGTATAATGCACATTGCCTGTTATAGGTAATATACAGCAGTAGCACAGAATAATGTACATTGCCTGTAATAGGTAATATACAGCAGTAGCACAGTATAATGCACATTGCCTGTAATAGGTAACATACAGCAGTAGCACAGTATAATGCACATTGCCTGTTATAGGTAATATACAGCAGTAGCACAGAATAATGTACATTGCCTGTAATAGGTAATATACAGCAGTAGCACAGTATAATGCACATTGCCTGTAATAGGTAACATACAGCAGTAGCACAGTATAATGCACATTGCCTGTAATAGGTAATATACAGCAGTAGCACAGTATAATGCACATTGCCTGTTATAGGTAATATACAGCAGTAGCACAGAATAATGTACATTGCCTGTAATAGGTAATATACAGCAGTAGCACAGTATAATGCACATTGCCTGTAATAGGTAACATACAGCAGTAGCACAGTATAATGCACATTGCCTGTTATAGGTAATATACAGCAGTAGCACAGTATAATGCACATTGCCTGTAATAGGTAATATACAGCAGTAGCACAGAATAATGTACATTGCCTGTAATAGGTAATATACAGCAGTAGCACAGAATAATGTACATTGCCTGTAATAGGTAATATACAGCAGTAGCACAGAATAATGTACATTGCCTGTAATAGGTAATATACAGCAGTAGCACAGAATAATGCACATTGCCTGTAATAGGTAATATACAGCAGTAGCACAGAATAATGTACATTGCCTGTAATAGGTAATATACAGCAGTAGCACAGAATAATGTACATTGCCTGTAATAGGTAATATACAGCAGTAGCACAGTATAATGCACATTGCCTGTAATAGGTAATATACAGCAGTAGCACAGTATAATGCACATTGCCTGTAATAGGTAATATACAGCAGTAGCACAGTATAATGAACATTGCCTGTAATAGGCAATATACAGCAGTAGCACAGTATAATGGACATTGCCTGTAATAGGTAACATACAGCAGTAGCACAGTATAATGCACATTGCCTGTAATAGGTAATATATAGCAGTAGCACAGTATAATGGACATTGCCTGTAATAGGTAATATACAGCAGTAGCACAGTATAATACACATTGCCTGTAATAGGTAATATACAGAAGGAGCACAGTATAATGCACATTGCCTGTAATAGGTAATATAGAGCAGGAGCACAGTGTAATGCACATTGCCTGTAATAGGTAATATACAGCAGTAGCAAAGTATAATGCACATTGCCTGTAATATGTAATATACAGCAGTAGTACACTATAATGCACATTGCCTGTAATAGGTAATATACAGCAGTAGCACAGTATAATGCACATTGTCTGTAATAGGAAATATACAGTAGTAGCACAGTATAATGCACATTGCCTGTTATAGGTAATATACAGCAGTAGCACAGTATAATACACAGGTGCGTACATTGTCTATAATAGGTAATATACAGCAGTAGCACAGTATAATACACAGGTGTGCACATTGCCTGTAATAGGTAATACACAGCAGTAGCACAGTATAATGCACATTGCCTTTAATAGGTAATATACAGCAGTAGCACAGTATAATGCACATTGCCTGTAATAGGTAATATACAGCAGTAGCACAGTATAATGGACATTGCCTGTAATAGGTAATATACAGCAGTAGCACAGTATAATGGACATTGCCTGTAATAGGTAATAAACAGCAGTAGCACAGTATAATGCACATTGCCTATAATAGGTAATATACAGCAGTAGCACAGTATAATACACAGGTGCGTACATTGTCTATAATAGGTAATATACAGCAGTAGCACAGTATAATGGACATTGCCTGTAATAGGTAATAAACAGCAGTAGCACAGTATAATGCACATTGCCTATAATAGGTAATATACAGCAGTAGCACAGTATAATACACAGGTGTGCACATTGCCTGTAATAGGTAATATACAGCAGTAGCACAGTATAATGCACATTGCCTTTAATAGGTAATATACAGCAGTAGCACAGTATAATGCACATTGCCTGTAATAGGTAATATACAGTAGAAGCATAGTATAATACACATTGCCTGTAATAGGTAATATACAGTAGTAGCACAGTATAATGCACATTGCCTGTAATAGGTAACATACAACAGGAGCACAGTATAATGCACATTGCCTGTAATAGGTAATATACAGCAGTAGCACAGTATAATGCACATTGCCTGTAATAGTTAATATACAGCAGTAGCACAGTATAATGCACATTGCCTATAATAGGTAATATACAGCAGTAGTACAGTATAATACACAGGTGTGGACATTGCCTGTAATAGGTAATATACAGCAGTAGCACAGTATAATGGACATTGCCTGTAATAGGTAATATACAGCAGTAGCACAGTATAATGCACATTGCCTGTAATAGGTAACATACAGCAGTAGCACAGTATAATGCACATTGCCTGTAATAGTTAATATACAGCAGTAGCACAGTATAATGCACATTGCCTATAATAGGTAATATACAGCAGTAGTACAGTATAATACACAGGTGTGGACATTGCCTGTAATAGGTAATATACAGCAGTAGCACAGTATAATGGACATTGCCTGTAATAGGTAATATACAGCAGTAGCACAGTATAAAGCACATTGCCTGTTATAGGTAATATACAGCAGTAGCACAGTATAATGCACATTGCCTGTAATAGGTAATATACAGTAGTAGCACAGTATAATACACGTTGCCTGTAATAGGTAATATACAGCAGTAGCACAGTATAATGGACATTGCCTGTAATAGGTAATATACAGCAGTTGCACAGTATAATGCACATTGCCTGTAATAGGTAATATACAGCAGTTGCACAGTATAATAGACATTGCCTGTAATAGGTAATATACAGTAGTAGCACAGTATAATGCACATTTCCTGTAATCGGTAATATACAGCAGTAGCACAGTATAATGCACATTGCCTATAATAGGTAATATACATCAGTAGCACAGTATAATGCACATTGCCTATAATAGGTAATATACATCAGTAGCACAGTATAATACACATTTCCTGTAATAGGTAATATATAGCAGTAGCACAGTATAATGCACATTGCCTATAATAGGTAACATACAGCAGTAGCACAGTATAATGCACATTGCCTGTAATAGGTAATATACAGCAGTAGCACAGTATAATGCACATTGCCTATAATAGGTAATATACAGCAGTAGCACAGTATAATGCACAGGTGCGTATATTGCCTTTAATAGGTAATATAGAGCAGTAGCACAGTATAATGCACATTGCCTGTAATAGGTAATATACAACAGTAGCACAGTATAATGTACATTGCCTGTAATAGGCAATATACAGCAGTAGCACAGTATAATGTACATTGCCTGTAATATGTAATATACAGCAGTAGTACAGTATAATTTACATTGCCTGTAATAGGTAATATACAGCAGCAGCACAGTATAATGCACATTGCCTGTAATAGGTAATATACAGCAGTAGCACAGTATAATGCACATTGCCTGTAATAGGTAACATACAGCAGTAGCACAGTATAATGTACATTGCCTGTAATAGGTAATATACAGTAGTAGCACAGTATAATGGACATTGCCTGTAATAGGTAATATACAGCAGTAGCAAATTATAATGCACATTGCCTGTAATAGGTAATATACAGCAGTAGCACAGTATAATGCACATTGCCTGAAATAGGTAATATACAGCAGTAGCACAGTATAATGCACATTGCCTGTAATAGGTAATATACAGCAGTAGCAAAGTATAATGCACATTGCCTGTAATAGGTAATATACAGCAGTAGCAAATTATAATGCACATTGCCTGTAATAGGTAATATACAGCAGTAGCACAGTATAATGCACATTGCCTGTAATAGGTAACATACAGCAGTAGCACAGTATAATGCACATTGCCTGTAATAGGTAATATACAGCAGTAGCAAAGTATAATGCACATTGCCTGTAATAGGTATTATACAGCAGTAGCAAAGTATAATGCACATTGCCTGTAATAGGTACTATACAGCAGTAGCAAAGTATAATGCACATTGCCTGTAATAGGTAATATACAGTAGTAGTACAGTATAATGCACATTGCCTGTAATAGGTAATATACAGTAGTAGCAGAGTATAATACACAGGTACGTATATTGCCTGTAATAGGTAATATACAGCAGTAGCACAGTATAATGCACATTGCCTGTAATAGGTAATATACAGCAGTAGCACAGTATAATACACATTGCCTGTAATAGGTAATATACAGCAGTAGAACAGTATAATGCACATTGCCTGTAATAGGTAATATATAGCAGTAGCACAGTATAATGGACATTGCCTGTAATAGGTAATATATAGCAGTAGCACAGTATAATGCACATTGCCTGTAATAGGTAATATACAGCAGTAGCACAGTATAATACACAGGTGCGAACATTGCCTAAAATAGGTAATATACAGCAGTAGTACAGTATAATACACAGGTGTGCACATTGCCTGTAATAGGTAATATACAGCAGTAGCACAGTATAATGCACATTGCCTGTAATAGGTAATATACAGCAGTAGCACAGTATAATGTACATTGCCTGTAATAGGTAATATACAGCAGTAGCACAGTATAATGGACATTGCCTGTAATAGGTAACATACAGCAGTAGCACAGTATAATGCACATTGCCTGTAATAGGTAATATACAGCAGTAGCACAGTATAATGCACATTGCCTGTAATAGGTAATATACAGCAGTAGCACAGTATAATGCACATTGCCTGTAATAGGTAATATACAGCAGTAGCACAGTATAATGCACATTGCCTGTAATAGGTAATATACAGCAGTAGCACAGTATAATGCACATTGCCTTTAATTGGTAATATACAGCAGTAGCACAGTATAATGCACATTGCCTATAATAGGTAATATACAGCAGTAGCAAAGTATAATGCACATTGCCTGTAATAGGTAACATACAGCAGTAGCACAGTATAATGCACATTGCCTGTTATAGGTAACATACAGCAGTAGCACAGTATAATGCACATTGCCTGTAATAGGTAATATACAGCAGTAGCACAGTATAATGCACATTGCCTGTAATAGGTAATATACAGTAGTAGCACAGTATAATGCACATTGCCTGTAATAGGTAACATACAGCAGTAGCACAGTATAATGCACATTGCCTGTAATAGGTAATATACAGCAGTAGCACAGTATAATGCACATTGCCTGTTATAGGTAATATACAGCAGTAGCACAGTATAATGGACATTGCCTGTAATAGGTAATATACAGCAGTAGCACAGTATAATACACATTCCCTGTAATAGGTAACATACAGCAGTAGCACAGTATAATGGACATTGCCTGTAATAGGTAATATACAGTAGTAGCACAGTATAATGCACATTGCCTGTAATAGGTAATATACAGCAGTAGCACAGTATAATGGACATTGCCTGTAATAGGTAATATACAGCAGTAGCACAGTATAATACACATTGCCTGTAATAGGTAATATACAGAAGGAGCACAGTATAATGCACATTGCCTGTAATAGGTAATATACAGCAGGAGCACAGTATAATACACAGGTGTGCACATTGCCTGTAATAGATAATATACAGTAGTAGCACAGTATAATACACAGGTGCGTACATTGCCTGTTATAGGTAATATACAGAAGTAGCACAGTATAATACACAGGTGCGTACATTGTCTATAATAGGTAATATACAGCAGTAGCACAGTATAATACACAGGTGTGCACATTGCCTGTAATAGGTAATATACAGTAGTAGCACAGTATAATGCACATTGCCTTTAATAGGTAATATACAGCAGTAGCACAGTATAATGCACATTGCCTGTAATAGGTAATATACAGCAGTAGCACAGTATAATGCACATTGCCTGTAATAGGTAATATACAGCAGTAGCACAGTATAATGAACATTTCCTGTAATAGGTAATATACAGCAGTAGCACAGTATAATGCACATTGCCTGTAATAGGTAATATATAGCAGTAGCACAGTATAATGGACAATGCCTGTAATAGGTAATATACAGCAGTAGCACAGTATAATGCACATTGCCTGTAATAGGTAATATACAGCAGTAGCACAGTATAATGCACATTGCCTGTAATATGTAATATACAGCAGGAGCACAGTGTAATGCACATTGCCTGTAATAGGTAATATACAGCAGTAGCAAAGTATAATGCACATTGCCTGTAATATGTAATATACAGCAGTAGTACACTATAATGCACATTGCCTGTAATAGGTAATATACAGCAGTAGCACAGTATAATGCACATTGCCTGCAATAGGTAATATACAGCAATAGAACAGTATAATGCACATTGCCTGTAATAGGTAATATACAGCAGTAGCACAGTATAATGTACATTGCCTGTAATAGGTAATATACAGCAGTAGCACAGTATAATGGACATTGCCTGTAATAGGTAACATACAGCAGTAGCACAGTATAATGCACATTGCCTGTAATAGGTAATATACAGCAGTAGCACAGTATAATGCACATTGCCTGTAATAGGTAATATACAGCAGTAGCACAGTATAATGCACATTGCCTGTAATAGGTAATATACAGCAGTAGCACAGTATAATGCACATTGCCTGTAATAGGTAATATACAGCAGTAGCACAGTATAATGCACATTGCCTTTAATTGGTAATATACAGCAGTAGCACAGTATAATGCACATTGCCTATAATAGGTAATATACAGCAGTAGCAAAGTATAATGCACATTGCCTGTAATAGGTAATATACAGTAGTAGCACAGTATAATGCACATTGCCTGTAATAGGTAACATACAGCAGTAGCACAGTATAATGCACATTGCCTGTAATAGGTAATATACAGCAGTAGCACAGTATAATGCACATTGCCTGTTATAGGTAATATACAGCAGTAGCACAGTATAATGGACATTGCCTGTAATAGGTAATATACAGCAGTAGCACAGTATAATACACATTCCCTGTAATAGGTAACATACAGCAGTAGCACAGTATAATGGACATTGCCTGTAATAGGTAATATACAGTAGTAGCACAGTATAATGCACATTGCCTGTAATAGGTAATATACAGCAGTAGCACAGTATAATGGACATTGCCTGTAATAGGTAATATACAGCAGTAGCACAGTATAATACACATTGCCTGTAATAGGTAATATACAGAAGGAGCACAGTATAATGCACATTGCCTGTAATAGGTAATATACAGCAGGAGCACAGTATAATACACAGGTGTGTACATTGCCTATAATAGGTAATATACAGCAGTAGCACAGTATAATACACAGGTGTGCACATTGCCTGTAATAGATAATATACAGTAGTAGCACAGTATAATACACAGGTGCGTACATTGCCTGTTATAGGTAATATACAGAAGTAGCACAGTATAATACACAGGTGCGTACATTGTCTATAATAGGTAATATACAGCAGTAGCACAGTATAATACACAGGTGTGCACATTGCCTGTAATAGGTAATATACAGTAGTAGCACAGTATAATGCACATTGCCTTTAATAGGTAATATACAGCAGTAGCACAGTATAATGCACATTGCCTGTAATAGGTAATATACAGCAGTAGCACAGTATAATGCACATTGCCTGTAATAGGTAATATACAGCAGTAGCACAGTATAATGAACATTTCCTGTAATAGGTAATATACAGCAGTAGCACAGTATAATGCACATTGCCTGTAATAGGTAATATATAGCAGTAGCACAGTATAATGGACAATGCCTGTAATAGGTAATATACAGCAGTAGCACAGTATAATGCACATTGCCTGTAATAGGTAATATACAGCAGTAGCACAGTATAATGCACATTGCCTGTAATATGTAATATACAGCAGAAGCACAGTGTAATGCACATTGCCTGTAATAGGTAATATACAGCAGTAGCAAAGTATAATGCACATTGCCTGTAATATGTAATATACAGCAGTAGTACACTATAATGCACATTGCCTGTAATAGGTAATATACAGCAGTAGCACAGTATAATGCACATTGCCTGCAATAGGTAATATACAGCAATAGAACAGTATAATGGACATTGCCTGTAATAGGTAATATACAGCAGTAGCACAGTATAATGTACATTGCCTGTAAAAGGTAACATACAGCAGGAGCACAGAATAATGCACATTGCCTTTAATAGGTAATATACAGCAGTAGCACAGTATAATGCACATTGCCTGTAATAGGTAACATACAGCAGTAGCACAGTATAATGCACATTGCCTGTAATAGGTAATATACAGCAGTAGCACAGTATAATGCACATTGCCTGTAATAGGTAATATACAGCAGTAGCACAGTATAATGCACATTGCCTGTAATAGGTAATATACAGCAGTAGCACAGTATATATAATGCACATTGCCTGTAATAGGTAACATACAGCAGTAGCACAGTATAATGCACATTGCCTGTAATAGGTAACATACAGCAGTAGCACAGTATAATGTACATTGCCTGTAATAGGTAATATACAGCAGTAGCACAGTATAATGCACATTGCCTGTGATAGGTAATATACAGCAGGAGCACAGTGTAATGCACATTGCCTGTAATAGGTAATATACAGCAGTAGCACAGTATAATCTACATTGCCTGTAATAGGTAATATACAGTAGTAGCACAGTATAATGCACATTGCCTGTAATAGGTAATATACAGCAGTAGCACAGTATAATGCACATTGCCTGTTATAGGTAATATACAGCAGTAGC
This sequence comes from Taudactylus pleione, assembly GCA_031769625.1. Classification (NCBI taxonomy): domain Eukaryota; kingdom Metazoa; phylum Chordata; class Amphibia; order Anura; family Myobatrachidae; genus Taudactylus; species Taudactylus pleione. Next base: position 70,024 of record JAUIMM010002123.1, read on the forward strand.
ACAGTATAATGTACATTGCCTGTAAAAGGTAATATACAGCAGTAGCACAGTATAATGCACATTGCCTGTAATAGGTAATATACAGTAGTAGCATAGTATAATACACATTGCCTGTAATAGGTAATATACAGTAGTAGCACAGTATAATGCACATTGCCTGTAATAGGTAATATACAGCAGTAGCACAGTATAATGCACATTGCCTGTAATAGGTAATATACAGCAGTAGAACAGTATAATACACATTGCCTGTAATAGGTAATATACAGCAGTAGAACAGTATAATACACATTGCCTGTAATAGGTAATATACAGTAGTAGCACAGTATAATGCACATTGCCTGTAATAGGTAATATACAGTAGTAGCACAGTATAATGCACATTGCCTGTAATAGGTAATATACAGCAGTAGAACAGTATAATACACATTGCCTGTAATAGGTAATATACAGCAGTAGCACAGTATAATGCACATTGCCTGTAATAGGTAATATACAGCAGTAGAACAGTATAATACACATTGCCTGTAGTAGGTAATATATAGCAGTAGCACAGTATAATGTACATTGCCTGTAAAAGGTAATATACAGCAGTAGAACAGTATAATACACATTGCCTGTAATAGGTAATATACAGTAGTAGCACAGTATAATGCACATTGCCTGTAATAGGTAATATACAGCAGTAGCACAGTATAATGCACATTGCCTGTAATAGGTAATATACAGCAGTAGAACAGTATAATACACATTGCCTGTAATAGGTAATATACAGTAGTAGCACAGTATAATGCACATTGCCTGTAATAGGTAATATACAGCAGTAGCACAGTATAATGCACATTGCCTGTAATAGGTAATATATAGCAGTAGCACAGTATAATGTACATTGCCTGTAAAAGGTAACATACAGCAGGAGCACAGAATAATGCACAGTGCCTGTAATAGGTAATATACAGCAGTACCACAGTATAATACACAGGTGCGTACATTGTCTATAATAGGTGATATACAGCAGTAGCACAGTATATATAATACACATTGCCTGTAATAGGTAATATACAGTAGGAGCACAGTATAATGCACATTGCCTGTAATAGGTAATATACAGCAGTACCACAGTATAATACACAGGTGCGTACATTGTCTATAATAGGTAATATACAGCAGTAGCACAGTATAATGCACATTGCCTGTAATAGGTAACATACAGCAGTAGCACAGTATAATGTACATTGCCTGTAATAGGTAATATACAGCAGTAGCACAGTATAATGCACATTGCCTGTAATAGGTAATATACAGCAGTAGCACAGTATAATGCACATTGCCTGTAATAGGTAATATACAGCAGTAGCACAGTATAATGCACATTGCCTGTAATAGGTAATATACAGCAGTAGCACAGTATATATAATGCACATTGCCTGTAATAGGTAACATACAGCAGTAGCACAGTATAATGTACATTGCCTGTAATAGGTAGTATACAGCAGTAGCACAGTATAATGCACATTGCCTGTAATAGGTAATATACAGCAGGAGCACAGTGTAATGCACATTGCCTGTAATAGGTAATATACAGCAGTAGCACAGTATAATCTACATTGCCTGTAATAGGTAATATACAGTAGTAGCACAGTATAATGCACATTGCCTGTTATAGGTAATATACAGCAGTAGCACAGTATAATGTACATTGCCTGTAAAAGGTAATATACAGCAGTAGCACAGTATAATGCACATTGCCTGTAATAGGTAATATACAGTAGTAGCATAGTATAATACACATTGCCTGTAATAGGTAATATACAGTAGTAGCACAGTATAATGCACATTGCCTGTAATAGGTAACATACAGCAGGAGCACAGTATAATGCACATTGCCCGTAATAGGTAATATACAGCAGTAGCACAGTATAATGCACATTGCCTGTAATAGGTAATATACAGCAGTAGCACAGTATAGTGAACATTGCCTGTAATAGGTAATATACAGCAGTAGCACAGTATAATGCACATTGCCTGTAATAGGTAACATACAGCAGTAGCACAGTATAATGCACATTGCCTGTAATAGGTAATATATAGCAGTAGCAGAGTATAATGGACATTGCCTGTAATAGGTAACATACAGCAGTAGCACAGTATAATGCACATTGCCTGTAATAGGTAATATACAGCAGTAGCACAGTATAATGCACATTGCCTGTAATAGGTAATATACAGCAGTAGCACAGTATAATGCACATTGCCTGTAATATGTAATATACAGCAGTAGTACACTATAATGCACATTGCCTTTAATAGGTAATATACAGCAGTAGCACAGTATAATGGACATTGCCTTTAATAGGTAACATACAGCAGTAGCACAGTATAATGCACATTGCCTGTAATAGGTAATATACAGCAGTAGCACAGTATATATAATGCACATTGCCTGTAATAGGTAACATACAGCAGTAGCACAGTATAATGTACATTGCCTGTAATAGGTAGTATACAGCAGTAGCACAGTATAATGCACATTGCCTGTAATAGGTAATATACAGCAGGAGCACAGTGTAATGCACATTGCCTGTAATAGGTAATATACAGCAGTAGCACAGTATAATCTACATTGCCTGTAATAGGTAATATACAGCAGTAGCACAGTATAATGCACATTGCCTGTTATAGGTAATATACAGCAGTAGCACAGTATAATGTACATTGCCTGTAAAAGGTAATATACAGCAGTAGCACAGTATAATGCACATTGCCTGTAATAGGTAATATACAGTAGTAGCATAGTATAATACACATTGCCTGTAATAGGTAATATACAGTAGTAGCACAGTATAATGCACATTGCCTGTAATAGGTAACATACAGCAGGAGCACAGTATAATGCACATTGCCCGTAATAGGTAATATACAGCAGTAGCACAGTATAATGCACATTGCCTGTAATAGGTAATATACAGCAGTAGCACAGTATAGTGAACATTGCCTGTAATAGGTAATATACAGCAGTAGCACAGTATAATGCACATTGCCTGTAATAGGTAACATACAGCAGTAGCACAGTATAATGCACATTGCCTGTAATAGGTAATATATAGCAGTAGCAGAGTATAATGGACATTGCCTGTAATAGGTAACATACAGCAGTAGCACAGTATAATGCACATTGCCTGTAATAGGTAATATACAGCAGTAGCACAGTATAATGCACATTGCCTGTAATAGGTAATATACAGCAGTAGCACAGTATAATGCACATTGCCTGTAATATGTAATATACAGCAGTAGTACACTATAATGCACATTGCCTTTAATAGGTAATATACAGCAGTAGCACAGTATAATGGACATTGCCTTTAATAGGTAACATACAGCAGTAGCACAGTATAATGCACATTGCCTGTAATAGGTAATATACAGCAGTAGCACAGTATAATGGACATTGCCTGTAATAGGTAACATACAGCAGTAGCACAGTATAATGCACTGCCTGTAATAGGTAATATATAGCAGTAGCACAGTATAATGGACATTGCCTGTAATAGGTAATATACAGCAGTAGCACAGTATAATACACATTGCCTGTAATAGGTAATATACAGAAGGAGCACAGTATAATGCACATTGCCTGTAATAGGTAATATACAGCAGGAGCACAGTGTAATGCACATTGCCTGTAAAAGGTAATATACAGCAGTAGCAAATTATAATGCACATTGCCTGTAATATGTAATATACAGTAGTAGCACAGTATAATGCACATTGCCTGTAATAGGTAATATACAGTAGTAGCACAGTATAATGCACATTGCCTGTAATAGGTAATATACAGTAGTAGCACAGTATAATGCACATTGCCTGTTATAGGTAATATACAGCAGCAGCACAGTATAATACACAGGTGTGCACATTGCCTGTAATAGGTAATATACAGCAGTAGCACAGTATAATGCACATTGCCTTTAATAGGTAATATACAGCAGTAGCAGAGTATAATGCACATTGCCTGTAATAGGTAATATACAGCAGTAGCACAGTATAATGCACATTGCCTGTAATAGGTAATATACAGCAGTAGCACAGTATAATGGACATTGCCTGTATTAGGTAACATACAGCAGTAGCACAGTATAATGCACATTGCCTGTAATAGGTAATATATAGCAGTAGCACAGTATAATGGACATTGCCTGTAATAGGTAATATACAGCAGTAGCACAGTATAATGCACATTGCCTGTAATATGTAATATACAGCAGTAGTACACTATAATGCACATTGCCCGTAATAGGTAATATACAGCAGGAGCACAGTGTAATGCACATTGCCTGTAATAGGTAATATACAGCAGTAGCAAAGTATAATGCACATTGCCTGTAATATGTAATATACAGCAGTAGTACACTATAATGCACATTGTCTGTAATAGGTAATATACAGCAGGAGCACAGTGTAATGCACATTGCCTGTAATAGGTAATATACAGCAGTAGCAAAGTATAATGCACATTGCCTGTAATATGTAATATACAGCAGTAGTACACTATAATGCACATTGCCCGTAATAGGTAATATACAGCAGTAGCACAGTATAATGCACATTGCCTGTAATAGGTAATATACAGCAGTAGCACAGTATAATACACATTGCCTGTAATAGGTAATATACAGTAGTAGCACAGTATAATACACATTGCCTGTAATAGGTAACATACAGCAGTAGCAGAGTATAATGCACATTGCCTGTAATAGGAAATATACAGCAGTAGCAAAGTATAATACACGTTGCCTGTAATAGGTAATATACAGCAGTAGCACAGTATAATGCACATTGCCTGTAATAGGTAATATACAGCAGTAGCAAAGTATAATACACGTTGCCTGTAATAGGTAATATACAGCAGTAGCACAGTATAATGCACATTGCCTGTAATAGGTAATATACAGCAGTAGCAAAGTATAATGCACATTGACTGTTATAGGTAATATACAGCAGTAGCACAGTATAATGCACATTGCCTTTAATAGGTAATATACAGCAGTAGCACAGTATAATGCACATTGCCTGTAATAGGTAATATACAGCAGTAGCACAGTATAATGAACATTGCCTGTAATAGGTAACATACAGCAGTAGCACAGTATAATGCACATTGCCTGTAATAGGTAATATACAGCAGTAGCACAGTATAATGTACATTGCCTGTAATAGGTAATATACAGCAGTAGCACAGTATAATGCACATTGCCTGTAATAGGTAATATACAGCAGTAGCACAGTATAATGGACATTGCCTGTAATAGGTAATATACAGCAGTAGCACAGTATAATACACATTGCCTGTAATAGGTAATATACAGCAGTAGCACAGTATAATGGACATTGCCTGTAATAGGTAATATACAGCAGTAGCACAGTATAATGCACATTGCCTGTAATAGGTAATATACAGCAGTAGCACAGTAAATTGCACATTGCCTATAATAGGTAATATATAGCAGTAGCACAGGATAATGTACATTGCCTGTAATAGGTAATATACAGCAGTAGCACAGTATAATGGACATTGCCTGTAATAGGTAATATACAGCAGTAGCACAGTATAATGCACATTGCCTGTAATAGGTAATATACAGCAGGAGCACAGTGTAATGCACATTGCCTGTAATAGGTAATATACAGCAGTAGCACAGTATAATACACAGGTGCGTACATTGTCTATAATAGGTAATATACAGCAGTAGCACAGTATAATACACAGGTGTGCACATTGCCTGTAATAGGTAATATACAGCAGTAGCACAGTACAATACACGTTGCCTGTTATAGGTAATATACAGCAGTAGCACAGTATAATACACAGGTGCGTACATTGTCTATAATAGGTAATATACAGCAGTAGCACAGTATAATACACAGGTGTGCACATTGCCTGTAATAGGTAATATACAGTAGGAGCACAGTATAATGCACATTGCCTGTTATAGGTAATATACAGCAGTAGCACAGTATAATACACAGGTGCGTACATTGTCTATAATAGGTAATATACAGCAGTAGCACAGTATAATACACAGGTGTGCACATTGCCTGTAATAGGTAATATACAGCAGTAGCACAGTACCATGCACATTGCCTTTAATAGGTAATATACAGCAGTAGCACAGTATTATGCACATTGCCAGTAATAGGTAATATACAGCAGTAGCACAGTATAATGGACATTGCCTGTAATATGTAATATACAGCAGGAGCACAGTGTAATGCACATTGCCTGTAATAGGTAATATACAGCAGTAGCAAAGTATAATGCACATTGCCTGTAATATGTAATATACAGCAGTAGTACACTATAATGCACATTGCCTGTAATAGTTAATATACAGCAGTAGCACAGTATAATGCACATTGCCTGTAATAGGTAATATACAGTAGTAGCACAGTATAATGCACATTGCCTGTAATAGGTAATATACAGCAGTAGCACAGTATAATGCACATTGCCTGTAATAGCTAATATATAGCAGTAGCACAGTATAATGCACATTGCCTGTAATATGTTATATACAGCAGTAGTACACTATAATGCACATTGCCTGTAATAGGTAATATACAGCAGTAGCACAGTATAATGCACATTGCCTGTAATAGGTAATATACAGCAGTAGAACAGTATAATGGACATTGCCTGTAATAGGTAATATACAGTAGTAGCACAGTATAATGTACATTGCCTGTAAAAGGTAATATACAGCAGTAGCACAGAATAATGCACATTGCCTGTAATAGGTAATATACAGCAGTAGCACAGTATAATGCACATTGCCTGTAATAGGTAACATACAGCAGTAGCACAGGATAATACACGTTGCCTGTAATAGGTAATATACAGCAGTAGCACAGTATAATGCACATTGCCTGTTATAGGTAATATACAGCAGTAGCACAGTATAATGCACATTGCCTGTAATAGGTAATATACAGCAGTAGCACAGTATAATGCACATTGCCTGTTATAGGTAATATACAGCAGTAGCACAGTATAATGCACATTGCCTGTAATAGGTAATATACAGCAGTAGCAAAGTATAATACACGTTGCCTGTAATAGGTAATATACAGCAGTAGCACAGTATAATGCACATTGCCTGTTATAGGTAATATACAGCAGTAGCACAGTATAATCTACATTGCCAGTAATAGGTAATATACAGTAGTAGCACAGTATAATGCACATTGCCTGTAATAGGTAATATACAGCAGTAGCACAGAATAATGCACATTGCCTGTAATAGGTAATATACAGTAGTAGCATAGTATAATACACATTGCCTGTAATAGGTAATATACAGTAGTAGCACAGTATAATGCACATTGCCTGTAATAGGTAATATACAGCAGTAGCACAGTATAATACACATTGCCTGTAATAGGTAATATACAGCAGTAGCACAGTATAATACACATTGCCTGTAATAGGTAACATACAGCAGTAGCACAGTATAATACACGTTGCCTGTAATAGGTAATATACAGTAGTAGCACAGTATAATACACGTTGCCTGTAATAGGTAATATACAGCAGTAGCACAGTATAATGCACATTGCCTGTAATAGGTAATATACAGCAGTAGCACAGTATAATGTACATTGCCTGTAATAGGTAATATACAGCAGTAGCACAGTATAATGCACATTGCCTGTAATAGGTAATATACAGCAGTAGCACAGTATAATGGACATTGCCTGTAATAGGTAATATACAGCAGTAGCACAGTATAATGCACATTGCCTGTAATAGGTAATATACAGCAGTAGCACAGTATAATGGACATTGCCTGTAATAGGTAATATACAGCAGTAGCACAGTATAATGCACATTGCCTGTAATAGGTAATATACAGCAGTAGCACAGTATAATGTACATTGCCTGTAATAGGTAAAATACAGCAGTAGCGCAGTATAATGCACATTGCCTGTAATAGGTAATATACAGCAGTAGCACAGTATAATGGACATTGCCTGTAATAGGTAATATACAGCAGTAGCACAGTATAATACACATTGCCTGTAATAGGTAATATACAGTAGTAGCACAGTATAATGCACATTGCCTGTTATAGGTAATATACAGCAGTAGCACAGTATAATGTACATTGCCTGTAATAGGTAATATACAGCAGTAGCACAATATAATGGACATTACCTGTAATAGGTAATATACAGCAGTAGCACAGTATAATGGACATTGCCTGTAATAGGTAATATACAGTAGTAGCACAGTATAATGCACATTGCCTATTATAGGTAATATACAGCAGTAGCACAGTATAATGTACATTGCCTGTAATAGGTAATATACAGCAGTAGCGCAGTATAATGCACATTGCATGTAATAGGTAATATACAGTAGTAGCACAGTATAATGCACATTGCCTGTTATAGGTAATATACAGCAGTAGCACAGTATAATGTACATTGCCTGTAATAGGTAATATACAGCAGTAGCACAATATAATGGACATTACCTGTAATAGGTAATATACAGCAGTAGCACAGTATAATGGACATTGCCTGTAATAGGTAATATACAGTAGTAGCACAGTATAATGCACATTGCCTATTATAGGTAATATACAGCAGTAGCACAGTATAATGTACATTGCCTGTAATAGGTAATATACAGCAGTAGCGCAGTATAATGCACATTGCATGTAATAGGTAATATACAGTAGTAGCACAGTATAATGCACATTGCCTGTAATAGGTAATATACAGCAGTAGCACAGTATAATGGACATTGCCTGTAATAGGTAATATACAGCAGTAGCACAGTATAATGCACATTGCCTGTAATAAATAATATACAGCAGTAGCACAGTATAATGGACATTGCCTGTAATAGGTAATATACAGCAGTAGCACAGTATAATGCACATTGCATGTAATAGGTAATATACAGTAGTAGCACAGTATAATGCACGTTGCCTGTAATAGGTAATATACAGCAGTAGCACAGTATAATGTACATTGCCTGTAATAGGTAAAATACAGCAGTAGCGCAGTATAATGCACATTGCCTGTAATAGGTAATATACAGCAGTAGCACAGTATAATGGACATTGCCTGTAATAGGTAATATACAGCAGTAGCACAGTATAATGGACATTGCCTGTAATAGGTAATATACAGTAGTAGCACAGTATAATGCACATTGCCTGTAATAGGTAACATACAGCAGTAGCACAGTATAATGCACATTGCCTGTAATAGGTAACATACAGCAGTAGCACAGTATAATACACATTGCCTGTAATAGGTAACATACAGCAGTAGCACAGTATAATACACGTTGCCTCTAATAGGTAATATACAGTAGTAGCACAGTATAATACACGTTGCCTGTAATAGGTAATATACAGCAGTAGCACAGTATAATGCACATTGCCTGTTATAGGTAATATACAGCAGTAGCACAGTATAATGTACATTGCCTGTAATAGGTAATATACAGCAGTAGCAAAGTATAATGCACATTGCCTGTAATAGGTAATATAGAGCAGTAGCACAGTATAATGCACATTGCCTGTTATAGGTAATATACAGCAGTAGCACAGTATAATGTACATTGCCTGTAATAGGTAATATACAGCAGTAGCACAGTATAATGCACATTGCCTGTAATAGGTAATATATAGCAGTAGCACAGTATAATGCACATTGCCTGTAATAGGTAATATACAGCAGTAGCACAGTATAATGGACATTGCCTGTAATAGGTAATATACAGCAGTAGTACAGTATAATGCACATTGCCTGTAATAGGTAATATACAGCAGTAGCACAGTATAATGCACATTGCCTGTAATAGGTAATATACAGCAGTAGCACAGTATAATGGACATTGCCTGTAATAGGTAATATACAGCAGTAGCACAGTATAATGTACATTGCCTGTAATAGGTAAAATACAGCAGTAGCACAGTATAATGCACATTGCCTGTTATAGGTAATATACAGCAGTAGCACAGTATAATGGACATTGCCTGTAATAGGTAATATACAGTAGTTGCACAGTATAATGGACATTGCCTGTAATAGGTAATATACAGTAGTAGCACAGTATAATGCACATTGCCTGTTATAGGTAATATACAGCAGTAGCACAGTATAATGTACATTGCCTGTAATAGGTAATATACAGCAGTAGCACAATATAATGGACATTACCTGTAATAGGTAATATACAGCAGTAGCACAGTATAATGGACATTGCCTGTAATAGGTAATATACAGTAGTAGCACAGTATAATGCACATTGCCTATTATAGGTAATATACAGCAGTAGCACAGTATAATGTACATTGCCTGTAATAGGTAATATACAGCAGTAGCACAGTATAATGCACATTGCATGTAATAGGTAATATACAGTAGTAGCACAGTATAATGCACATTGCCTGTAATAGGTAATATACAGCAGTAGCACAGTATAATGGACATTGCCTGTAATAGGTAATATACAGCAGTAGCACAGTATAATGCACATTGCCTGTAATAGGTAATATACAGCAGTAGCACAGTATAATGGACATTGCCTGTAATAGGTAATATACAGCAGTAGCACAGTATAATGTACATTGCCTGTAATAGGTAAAATACAGCAGTAGCGCAGTATAATGCACATTGCCTGTAATAGGTAATATACAGCAGTAGCACAGTATAATGGACATTGCCTGTAATAGGTAATATACAGTAGTTGCACAGTATAATGGACATTGCCTGTAATAGGTAATATACAGTAGTAGCACAGTATAATGCACATTGCCTGTTATAGGTAATATACAGCAGTAGCACAGTATAATGTACATTGCCTGTAATAGGTAATATACAGCAGTAGCACAGTATAATGCACATTGCCTGTAATAGGTAATATACAGCAGTAGCACAGTATAATGTACATTGCCTGTAATAGGTAATATACAGCAGTAGCACAGTATAATGCACGTTGCCTGTAATAGGTAATATACAGCAGTAGCACAGTATAATGGACATTGCCTGTAATAGGTAATATACAGTAGTAGCACAGTATAATGCACATTGCCTATTATAGGTAATATACAGCAGTAGCACAGTATAATGTACATTGCCTGTAATAGGTAATATACAGCAGTAGCACAGTATAATGCACATTGCCTGTAATAGGTAATATACAGTAGTAGCACAGTATAATGCACATTGGATGTAATATGTAATATATAGTAGCAGCACAGTATAATACACAGGTGCGTATATTGCCTGTAATAGATAATAGACAGCAGTAGCACAGTATAATACACAGGTGCGAACATTGCCTATAATAGGTAATATACAGCAGTAGCACAGTATAATACACAGGTGCGTACATTGCCTATAATAGGTAATATACAGCAGTAGCACAGTATAATGCACATTGCCTGCAATAGGTAATATACAGCAATAGAACAGTATAATGGACATTGCCTGTAATAGGTAATATACAGCAGTAGCACAGTATAATGTACATTGCCTGTAATAGGTAATATACAGCAGTAGCACAGTATAATGCACATTGCCTGTAATAGGTAATATACAGTAGTAGCACAGTATAATGCACATTGGATGTAATATGTAATATATAGTAGCAGCACAGTATAATACACAGGTGCGTATATTGCCTGTAATAGATAATAGACAGCAGTAGCACAGTATAATACACAGGTGCGAACATTGCCTATAATAGGTAATATACAGCAGTAGCACAGTATAATACACAGGTGCGTACATTGCCTATAATAGGTAATATACAGCAGTAGCACAGTATAATGCACATTGCCTGCAATAGGTAATATACAGCAATAGAACAGTATAATGCACATTGCCTTTAATAGGTAATATACAGCAGTAGCACAGTATAATGCACATTGCCTGTAATAGGTAACATACAGCAGTAGCACAGTATAATGTACATTGCCTGTAATAGGTAATATACAGCAGTACCACAGTATAATACACAGGTGCGTACATTGTCTATAATAGGTAATATACAGCAGTAGCACAGTATAATGCACATTGCCTGTAATAGGTAACATACAGCAGTAGCACAGTATAATGTACATTGCCTGTAATAGGTAATATACAGCAGTAGCACAGTATAATGCACATTGCCTGTAATACGTAATATACAGCAGTAGCACAGTATAATGCACATTGCCTGTAATAGGTAATATACAGCAGTAGCACAGTATATATAATGCACATTGCCTGTAATAGGTAACATACAGCAGTAGCACAGTATAATGCACATTGCCTGTAATAGGTAACATACAGCAGTAGCACAGTATAATGTACATTGCCTGTAATAGGTAATATACAGCAGTAGCACAGTATAATGCACATTGCCTGTGATAGGTAATATACAGCAGTAGCACAGTATAATCTACATTGCCTGTAATAGGTAATATACAGTAGTAGCACAGTATAATGCACATTGCCTGTAATAGGTAATATACAGCAGTAGCACAGTATAATGCACATTGCCTGTTATAGGTAATATACAGCAGTAGCACAGTATAATCTACATTGCCTGTAATAGGTAATATACAGTAGTAGCACAGTATAATGCACATTGCCTGTAATAGGTAATATACAGCAGTAGCACAGTATAATGCACATTGCCTGTAAAAGGTAATATACAGCAGTAGCACAGTATAATGCACATTGCCTGTAATAGGTAATATACAGTAGTAGCATAGTATAATACACATTGCCTGTAATAGGTAATATACAGTAGTAGCACAGTATAATGCACATTGCCTGTAATAGGTAATATACAGCAGTAGCACAGTATAATGCACATTGCCTGTAATAGGTAATATACAGCAGTAGAACAGTATAATACACATTGCCTGTAATAGGTAATATACAGTAGTAGCACAGTATAATGCACATTGCCTGTAATAGGTAATATACAGTAGTAGCATAGTATAATGCACATTGCCTGTAATAGGTAATATACAGCAGTAGAACAGTATAATACACATTGCCTGTAATAGGTAATATACAGCAGTAGCACAGTATAATGCACATTGCCTGTAATAGGTAATATACAGCAGTAGAACAGTATAATACACATTGCCTGTAGTAGGTAATATATAGCAGTAGCACAGTATAATGTACATTGCCTGTAAAAGGTAACATACAGCAGGAGCACAGAATAATGCACATTGCCTGTAATAGGTAATATACAGCAGTAGCACAGTATAATGCACATTGCCTGTAATAGGTAATATACAGCAGTAGTACAGTATAATGCACATTGCCTGTAATAGGTAATATACAGCAGTAGCACAGTATAATGTACATTGCCTGTAATAGGTAATATACAGCAGTAGCACATTATAATGCACATTGCCTGTAATAGGTAATATACAGCAGTAGCACAGTATAATGCACATTGCCTGTAATAGTTAATATACAGCAGTAGCACATTATAATGCACATTGCCTGTAATAGGTAATATACAGCAGTAGCACAGTATAATGCACATTGCCTGTAATAGGTAATATACAGCAGTAGCACAGTATAATGGACATTGCCTGTAATAGGTAATATACAGCAGTAGCACAGTATAATGCACATTGCCTGTAATAGGTAATATACAGCAGTAGTACAGTATAATGCACATTGCCTGTAATAGGTAATATACAGCAGTAGCACAGTATAATGGACATTGCCTGTAATAGGTAATATACAGCAGTAGCACAGTATAATGCACATTGCCTGTAATAGGTAATATACAGTAGTAGCACAGTATAATGGACATTGCCTGTAATAGGTAATATACAGCAGTAGCACAGTATAATGTACATTGCCTGTAATAGGTAATATACAGCAGTAGCACAGTATAATGCACATTGCCTGTAATAGGTAATATATAGCAGTAGCACAGTATAATGTACATTGCCTGTAAAAGGTAACATACAGCAGGAGCACAGAATAATGGACATTGCCTGTAATAGGTAATATACAGCAGTAGCACAGTATAATGTACATTGCCTGTAATAGGTAATATACAGCAGTAGCACAGTATAATGGACATTGCCTGTAATAGGTAATATACAGCAGTAGCACAGTATAATGTACATTGCCTGTAATAGGTAATATACAGCAGTAGCACAGTATAATGCACATTGCCTGTAATAGGTAATATATAGCAGTAGCACAGTATAATGTACATTGCCTGTAATAGGTAACATACAGCAGGAGCACAGAATAATGCACATTGCCTGTAATAGGTAATATACAGCAGTAGCACAGTATAATGCACATTGCCTGTAATAGGTGATATACAGCAGTAGCACAGTATATATAATACACATTGCCTGTAATAGGTAATATACAGTAGGAGCACAGTATAATGCACATTGCCTGTAATAGGTAATATACAGCAGTAGCACAGTATAATGCACATTGCCTGTAATAGGTGATATACAGCAGTAGCACAGTATATATAATACACATTGCCTGTAATAGGTAATATACAGTAGGAGCACAGTATAATGCACATTGCCTGTAATAGGTAATATACAGCAGTACCACAGTATAATACACAGGTGCGTACATTGTCTATAATAGGTAATATACAGCAGTAGCACAGTATAATGTACATTGCCTGTAATAGGTAATATACAGCAGTAGCACAGTATAATGTACATTGCCTGTAATAGGTAATATACAGCAGTAGCATAGTATAATGCACATTGCCTGTAATAGGTAATATACAGCAGTAGCACAGTATAATGCACATTGCCTGTAATAGGTAATATACAGCAGTAGCACAGTATAATGCACATTGCCAGTAATAGGTAATATACAGCAGTAGCACAGTATATATAATGCACATTGCCTGTAATAGGTAACATACAGCAGTAGCACAGTATAATGTACATTGCCTGTAATAGGTAGTATACAGCAGTAGCACAGTATAATGCACATTGCCTGTAATAGGTAATATACAGCAGGAGCACAGTGTAATGCACATTGCCTGTAATAGGTAATATACAGCAGTAGCACAGTATAATCTACATTGCCTGTAATAGGTAATATACAGTAGTAGCACAGTATAATGCACATTGCCTGTTATAGGTAATATACAGCAGTAGCACAGTATAATGTACATTGCCTGTAAAAGGTAATATACAGCAGTAGCACAGTATAATGCACATTGCCTGTAATAGGTAATATACAGTAGTAGCATAGTATAATACACATTGCCTGTAATAGGTAATATACAGTAGTAGCACAGTATAATGCACATTGCCTGTAATAGGTAACATACAGCAGGAGCACAGTATAATGCACATTGCCCGTAATAGGTAATATACAGCAGTAGCACAGTATAATGCACATTGCCTGTAATAGGTAATATACAGCAGTAGCACAGTATAGTGAACATTGCCTGTAATAGGTAATATACAGCAGTAGCAGAGTATAATGGACATTGCCTGTAATAGGTAACATACAGCAGTAGCACAGTATAATGCACATTGCCTGTAATAGGTAATATATAGCAGTAGCACAGTATAATGGACATTGCCTGTAATAGGTAATATACAGCAGTAGCACAGTATAATGCACATTGCCTGTTATAGGTAATATACAGCAGTAGCACAGTATAATGCACATTGCCTGTAATATGTAATATACAGCAGTAGTACACTATAATGCACATTGCCTTTAATAGGTAATATACAGCAATAGCACAGTATAATGGACATTGCCTTTAATAGGTAACATACAGCAGTAGCACAGTATAATGCACATTGCCTGTAATAGGTAATATACAGCAGTAGCACAGTATAATGGACATTGCCTGTAATAGGTAACATACAGCAGTAGCACAGTATAATGCACTGCCTGTAATAGGTAATATATAGCAGTAGCACAGTATAATGGACATTGCCTGTAATAGGTAATATACAGCAGTAGCACAGTATAATACACATTGCCTGTAATAGGTAATATACAGAAGGAGCACAGTATAATGCACATTGCCTGTAATAGGTAATATACAGCAGGAGCACAGTGTAATGCACATTGCCTGTAAAAGGTAATATACAGCAGTAGCAAATTATAATGCACATTGCCTGTAATATGTAATATACAGCAGTAGTACACTATAATGCACATTGCCTGTAATAGGTAATATACAGCAGTAGCATAGTATAATGCACATTGCCTGTAATAGGTAATATACAGTAGTAGCACAGTATAATGCACATTGCCTGTTATAGGTAATATACAGCAGCAGCACAGTATAATACACAGGTGTGCACATTGCCTGTAATAGGTAATATACAGCAGTAGCACAGTATAATGCACATTGCCTTTAATAGGTAATATACAGCAGTAGCAGAGTATAATGCACATTGCCTGTAATAGGTAATATACAGCAGTAGCACAGTATAATGGACATTGCCTGTAATAGGTAATATACAGCAGTAGCACAGTATAATGGACATTGCCTGTATTAGGTAACATACAGCAGTAGCACAGTATAATGCACATTGCCTGTAATAGGTAATATATAGCAGTAGCACAGTATAATGGACATTGCCTGTAATAGGTAATATACAGCAGTAGCACAGTATAATGGACATTGCCTGTAATATGTAATATACAGCAGGAGCACAGTGTAATGCACATTGCCTGTAATAGGTAATATACAGCAGTAGCAAAGTATAATGCACATTGCCTGTAATATGTAATATACAGCAGTAGTACACTATAATGCACATTGCCCGTAATAGGTAATATACAGCAGTAGCACAGCATAATGCACATTGCCTGTAATAGGTAATATACAGCAGTAGCACAGTATAATACACATTGCCTGTAATAGGTAATATACAGTAGTAGCACAGTATAATACACATTGCCTGTAATAGGTAACATACAGCAGTAGCAGAGTATAATGCACATTGCCTGTAATAGGAAATATACAGCAGTAGCAAAGTATAATACACGTTGCCTGTAATAGGTAATATACAGCAGTAGCACAGTATAATGCACATTGCCTGTAATAGGTAATATACAGCAGTAGCAAAGTATAATACACGTTGCCTGTAAAAGGTAATATACAGCAGTAGCACAGTATAATGCACATTGCCTGTAATAGGTAATATACAGCAGTAGCAAAGTATAATGCACATTGACTGTAATAGGTAATATACAGCAGTAGCACAGTATAATGCACATTGCCTGTAATAGGTAATATACAGCAGTAGCACAGTATAATGCACATTGCCTGTAATAGGTAATATACAGCAGTAGCACAGTATAATGTACATTGCCTGTAATAGGTAATATACAGCAGTAGCAAAGTATAATGCACATTGACTGTAAAAGGTAACATACAGCAGGAGCACAGAATAATGCACATTGCCTTTAATAGGTAATATACAGCAGTAGCACAGTATAATGCACATTGCCTGTAATAGGTAACATACAGCAGTAGCACAGTATAATGCACATTGCCTGTAATAGGTAATATATAGCAGTAGCACAGTATAATGCACACTGCCTGTAATAGGTAATATACAGCAGTAGCACAGTATAATCTACATTGCCTGTAATAGGTAATATACAGTAGTAGCACAGTATAATGCACATTGCCTGTTATAGGTAATATACAGCAGTAGCACAGTATAATCTACATTGCCTGTAATAGGTAATATACAGTAGTAGCACAGTATAATGCACACTGCCTGTAATAGGTAATATACAGCAGTAGCACAGTATAATCTACATTGCCTGTAATAGGTAATATACAGTAGTAGCACAGTATAATGTACATTGCCTGTAATAGGTAATATACAGCAGTAGCACAGTATAATGCACATTGCCTGTAATAGGTAATATCCAGCAGGAGCATAGAATAATACACATTGCCTGTAATAGGTAATATACAGTAGCAGCACAGTATAATGCACATTGCCTGTAATAGGTAACATACAGCAGTAGCACAGTATAATGCACATTGCCTGTAATAGGTAATATACAGCAGTAGCACAGTATAATGCACATTGCCTGTAATAGGTAATATACAGCAGTAGCACAGTATAATGCACATTGCCTGTAATAGGTAATATACAGCAGTAGCACAGTATAATGCACATTGCCTGTAATAGGTAATATACAGCAGTAGCACAGTATAATGCACATTGCCTGTAATAGGTAGCATACAGCAGTAGCACAGTATAATACACATTGCCTGTAATAGGTAATATACAGTAGTAGCACAGTATAATGCACATTGCCTGTAATAGGTAATATACAGCAGTAGTACAGTATAATGCACATTGCCTGTAATAGGTAATATACAGCAGTAGCACAGTATAATGTACATTGCCTGTAATAGATAATATACAGTAGTAGCACAGTATAATGCACATTGCCTGTTATAGGTAATATACAGCAGTAGCACAGTATAATGTACATTGCCTGTAATAGGTAATATACAGCAGTAGCACAGTATAATGGACATTGCCTGTAATAGGTAACATACAGCAGTAGCACAGTATAATGCATATTGCCTGTAATAGGTAATATACAGCAGTAACACAGTATAATGCACAGGTGCGTATATTGCCTTTAATAGGTAATATACAGCAGTAGCACAGTATAATGCACATTGCCTATAATAAGTAATATACAGCAGTAGCACAGTATAATGCACATTGCCTGTAATAGGTAACATACAGCAGTAGCACAGTATAATGCACATTGCCTGTAATAGGTAACATACAGCAGTAGCACAGTATAATGCACATTGCCTGTAATAGGTAATATACAACAGTAGCACAGAATAATGTACATTGCCTGTAATAGGTAATATACAGCAGTAGCACAGTATAATGCACATTGCCTGTAATAGGTAATATACAGCAGTAGCACAGTATAATGGACATTGCCTGTAATATGTAATATACAGTAGTAGCACAGTGTAATGCACATTGCCTGTAATAGGTAATATACAGCAGGAGCACAGTATAATACACAGGTGCTTACATTGCCTGTAATAGGTAATATACAGCAGTATCACAGTATAATGCACATTGCCTGATATAGGTAATATACAGCAGTAGCACAGTATAATACACAGGTGTGTACATTGCCTATAATAGGTAATATACAGCAGTAGCACAGTATAATACACAGGTGTGCACATTGCCTGTTATAGGTAATATACAGCAGTAGCACAGTATAATACACAGGTGCGTACATTGTCTATAATAGGTAATATACAGCAGTAGCACAGTATAATACACAGGTGCGTACATTGTCTATAATAGGTAATATACAGCAGTAGCACAGTATAATACACAGGTGTGTACATTGCCTATAATAGGTAATATACAGCAGTAGCACAGTATAATACACAGGTGCGTACATTGGCTGTTATAGGTAATATACAGCAGTAGCACAGTATAATGCACATTAGCTTTAATAGGTAATATACAGCAGTAGCACAGTATAATGCACATTGCCTGTAATAGGTAATATACAGCAGTAGCACAGTATAATGCACATTGCCTGTAATAGGTAATATACAGCAGTAGCACAGTATAATGCACACTGCCTGTAATAGGTAATATACAGCAGTAGCACAGTATAATGCACATTGCCTGTAATAGGTAATATACAGCAGTAGCACAGTATAATGAACATTTCCTGTAATAGGTAATATACAGCAGTAGCACAGTATAATGGACATTGCCTGTAATAGGTAACATACAGCAGTAGCACAGTATAATGCACATTGCCTGTAATAGATAATATACAGCAGTAGCACAGTATAATGAACATTTCCTGTAATAGGTAATATACAGCAGTAGCACAGTATAATGCACATTGCCTGTAATAGGTAATATACAGCAGTAGCACAGTATAATGGACATTGCCTGTAATAGGTAATATACAGCAGTAGCACAGTATAATGCACATTGCCTGTAATAGATAATATACAGCAGTAGCACAGTATAATGAACATTTCCTGTAATAGGTAATATACAGCAGTAGCACAGTATAATGGACATTGCCTGTAATAGGTAACATACAGCAGTAGCACAGTATAATGCACATTGCCTGTAATAGATAATATACAGCAGTAGCACAGTATAATGAACATTTCCTGTAATAGGTAATATACAGTAGTAGCACAGTATAATGCACATTGCCTGTAATAGGTAATATACAGCAGTAGCACAGTATAATGCACATTGCCTGTAATAGGTAATATACAGCAGTAGCAGAGTATAATGAACATTTCCTGTAATAGGTAATATACAGCAGTAGCACAGTATAATGGACATTGCCTGTAATAGGTAACATACAGCAGTAGCACAGTATAATGCACATTGCCTGTAATAGATAATATACAGCAGTAGCACAGTATAATGAACATTTCCTGTAATAGGTAATATACAGCAGTAGCACAGTATAATGCACATTGCCTGTAATAGGTAATATACAGCAGTAGCACAGTATAATGCACATTGCCTGTAATAGGTAATATATAGCAGTAGCACAGTATAATGGACATTGCCTGTAATAGGTAATATACAGCAGTAGCACAGTATAATACACATTGCCTGTAATAGGTAATATACAGAAGGAGCACAGTGTAATGCACATTGCCTGTAATAGGTAATATACAGCAGTAGCACAGTATAATGCACATTGCCTGTAATAGGTAATATACAGCAGTAGCACAGTATAATGCACATTGCCTGTAATAGGTCATATACAGTAGTAGCACAGTATAATGCACATTGACTGTTATAGGTAATATACAGCAGTAGCACAGTATAATGCACATTGCCTTTAATAGGTAATATACAGCAGTAGCACAGTATAATGCACATTGCCTGTAATAGGTAATATACAGCAGTAGCACAGTATAATGAACATTGCCTGTAATAGGTAACATACAGCAGTAGCACAGTATAATGCACATTGCCTGTAATAGGTAATATACAGCAGTAGCACAGTATAATGTACATTGCCTGTAATAGGTAATATACAGCAGTAGCACAGTATAATGCACATTGCCTGTAATAGGTAATATACAGCAGTAGCACAGTATAATGGACATTGCCTGTAATAGGTAATATACAGCAGTAGCACAGTATAATACACATTGCCTGTAATAGGTAATATACAGCAGTAGCACAGTATAATGGACATTGCCTGTAATAGGTAATATACAGCAGTAGCACAGTATAATGCACATTGCCTGTAATAGGTAATATACAGCAGTAGCACAGTAAATTGCACATTGCCTGTAATAGGTAATATATAGCAGTAGCACAGGATAATGTACATTGCCTGTAATAGGTAATATACAGCAGTAGCACAGTATAATACACATTGCCTGTAATAGGTAATATACAGCAGTAGCACAGTATAATGGACATTGCCTGTAATAGGTAATATACAGCAGTAGCACAGTATAATGCACATTGCCTGTAATAGGTAATATACAGTAGTAGTACAGTATAATGCACATTGCCTGTAATAGGTAATATACAGTAGGAGCACAGTATAATGCACATTGCCTGTTATAGGTAATATACAGCAGTAGCACAGTATAATACACAGGTGCGTACATTGTCTATAATAGGTAATATACAGCAGTAGCACAGTATAATACACAGGTGTGCACATTGCCTGTAATAGGTAATATACAGTAGGAGCACAGTATAATGCACATTGCCTGTTATAGGTAATATACAGCAGTAGCACAGTATAATACACAGGTGCATACATTGTCTATAATAGGTAATATACAGCAGTAGCACAGTATAATACACAGGTGTGCACATTGCCTGTAATAGGTAATATACAGCAGTAGCACAGTACCATGCACATTGCCTTTAATAGGTAATATACAGCAGTAGCACAGTATAATGCACATTGCCAGTAATAGGTAATATACAGCAGTAGCACAGTATAATGGACATTGCCTGTAATAGGTAATATATAGCAGTAGCACAGTATAATGGACATTGCCAGTAATAGGTAATATACAGCAGTAGCACAGTATAATGGACATTGCCTGTAATATGTAATATACAGCAGGAGCACAGTGTAATGCACATTGCCTGTAATAGGTAATATACAGCAGTAGCAAAGTATAATGCACATTGCCTGTAATATGTAATATACAGCAGTAGTACACTATAATGCACATTGCCTGTAATAGTTAATATACAGCAGTAGCACAGTATAATGCACATTGCCTGTAATAGGTAATATACAGTAGTAGCACAGTATAATGCACATTGCCTGTAATAGGTAATATACAGCAGTAGCACAGTATAATGCACATTGCCTGTAATAGGTAACATACAGCAGTAGCACAGGATAATACACGTTGCCTGTAATAGGTAATATACAGCAGTAGCAAAGTATAATACACGTTGCCTGTAATAGGTAATATACAGCAGTAGCACAGTATAATGCACATTGCCTGTTATAGGTAATATACAGCAGTAGCACAGTATAATCTACATTGCCAGTAATAGGTAATATACAGTAGTAGCACAGTATAATGCACATTGCCTGTTATAGGTAATATACAGCAGTAGCACAGTATAATGTACATTGCCTGTAATAGGTAATATACAGCAGTAGCACAGAATAATGCACATTGCCTGTAATAGGTAATATACAGTAGTAGCATAGTATAATACACATTGCCTGTAATAGGTAATATACAGTAGTAGCACAGTATAATGCACATTGCCTGTAATAGGTAATATACAGCAGTAGCACAGTATAATACACATTGCCTGTAATAGGCAATATACAGCAGTAGCACAGTATAATACACATTGCCTGTAATAGGTAACATACAGCAGTAGCACAGTATAATACACGTTGCCTGTAATAGGTAATATACAGTAGTAGCACAGTATAATACACGTTGCCTGTAATAGGTAATATACAGCAGTAGCACAGTATAATGCACATTGCCTGTTATAGGTAATATACAGCAGTAGCACAGTATAATGTACATTGCCTGTAATAGGTAACATACAGCAGTAGCACAGTATAATACACAGGTGTGGACATTGCCTGTAATAGGTAATATACAGCAGTAGCACAGTATAATGCACATTGCCTGTAATAGGTAATATACAGCAGTAGCACAGTATAATGCACATTGCCTGTAATAGGTAATATACAGCAGTAGCACAGTATAATGGACATTGCCTGTAATAGGTAATATACAGCAGTAGCACAGTATAATGCACATTGCCTGTAATAGGTAATATACAGCAGTAGCACAGTATAATGGACATTGCCTGTAATAGGTAATATACAGCAGTAGCACAGTATAATGCACATTGCCTGTAATAGGTAATATACAGCAGTAGCACAGTATAATGTACATTGCCTGTAATAGGTAAAATACAGCAGTAGCGCAGTATAATGCACATTGCCTGTAATAGGTAATATACAGCAGTAGCACAGTATAATGGACATTGCCTGTAATAGGTAATATACAGTAGTTGCACAGTATAATGGACATTGCCTGTAATAGGTAATATACAGTAGTAGCACAGTATAATGCACATTGCCTGTTATAGGTAATATACAGCAGTAGCACAGTATAATGTACATTGCCTGTAATAGGTAATATACAGCAGTAGCACAATATAATGGACATTACCTGTAATAGGTAATATACAGCAGTAGCACAGTATAATGGACATTGCCTGTAATAGGTAATATACAGTAGTAGCACAGTATAATGCACATTGCCTATTATAGGTAATATACAGCAGTAGCACAGTATAATGTACATTGCCTGTAATAGGTAATATACAGCAGTAGCACAGTATAATGCACATTGCCTGTAATAGGTAACATACAGTAGTAGCACAGTATAATACACGTTGCCTGTAATAGGTAATATACAGCAGTAGCACAGTATAATGCACATTGCCTGTTATAGGTAATATACAGCAGTAGCACAGTATAATGTACATTGCCTGTAATAGGTAATATACAGCAGTAGCAAAGTATAATGCACATTGCCTGTAATAGGTAATATAGAGCAGTAGCACAGTATAATGCACATTGCCTGTTATAGGTAATATACAGCAGTAGCACAGTATAATGTACATTGCCTGTAATAGGTAATATACAGCAGTAGCACAGTATAATGCACATTGCCTGTAATAGGTAATATACAGCAGTAGCACAGTATAATGCACATTGCCTGTAATAGGTAATATATAGCAGTAGCACGGTATAATGCACATTGCCTGTAATAGGTAATATACAGCAGTAGCACAGTATAATGGACATTGCCTGTAATAGGTAATATACAGCAGTAGTACAGTATAATGCACATTGCCTGTAATAGGTAATATACAGCAGTAGCACAGTATAATGCACATTGCCTGTAATAGGTAAAATACAGCAGTAGCGCAGTATAATGTACATTGCCTGTAATAGGTAAAATACAGCAGTAGCGCAGTATAATGCACATTGCCTGTAATAGGTAATATACAGCAGTAGCACAGTATAATGTACATTGCCTGTAATAGGTAATATACAGCAGTAGCACAATATAATGGACATTACCTGTAATAGGTAATATACAGCAGTAGCACAGTATAATGGACATTGCCTGTAATAGGTAATATACAGTAGTAGCACAGTATAATGCACATTGCCTATTATAGGTAATATACAGCAGTAGCACAGTATAATGTACATTGCCTGTAATAGGTAATATACAGCAGTAGCACAGTATAATGCACATTGCATGTAATAGGTAATATACAGTAGTAGCACAGTATAATGCACATTGCCTGTAATAGGTAATATACAGCAGTAGCACAGTATAATGGACATTGCCTGTAATAGGTAATATACAGCAGTAGCACAGTATAATGCACATTGCCTGTAATAGGTAATATACAGCAGTAGCACAGTATAATGGACATTGCCTGTAATAGGTAATATACAGCAGTAGCACAGTATAATGTACATTGCCTATAATAGGTAAAATACAGCAGTAGCGCAGTATAATGCACATTGCCTGTAATAGGTAATATACAGCAGTAGCACAGTATAATGGACATTGCCTGTAATAGGTAATATACAGTAGTTGCACAGTATAATGGACATTGCCTGTAATAGGTAATATACAGTAGTAGCACAGTATAATGCACATTGCCTGTTATAGGTAATATACAGCAGTAGCACAGTATAATGTACATTGCCTGTAATAGGTAATATACAGCAGTAGCACAGTATAATGCACGTTGCCTGTAATAGGTAATATACAGTAGTTGCACAGTATAATGGACATTGCCTGTAATAGGTAATATACAGTAGTAGCACAGTATAATGCACATTGCCTGTTATAGGTAATATACAGCAGTAGCACAGTATAATGTACATTGCCTGTAATAGGTAATATACAGCAGTAGCACAGTATAATGCACGTTGCCTGTAATAGGTAATATACAGCAGTAGCACAGTATAATGTACATTGCCTGTAATAGGTAATATACAGCAGTAGCACAGTATAATGCACGTTGCCTGTAATAGGTAATATACAGCAGTAGCACAGTATAATGGACATTGCCTGTAATAGGTAATATACAGTAGTAGCACAGTATAATGCACATTGCCTGTAATAGGTAAAATACAGCAGTAGCACAGTATAATGCACATTGCCTGTAATATGTAATATACAGCAGTAGCACAGTATAATGGACATTGCCTGTAATAGGTAATATACAGTAGTTGCACAGTATAATGGACATTGCCTGTAATAGGTAATATACAGTAGTAGCACAGTATAATGGACATTGCCTGTAATAGGTAATATACAGCAGTAGCACAATATAATGGACATTACCTGTAATAGGTAATATACAGCAGTAGCACAGTATAATGGACATTGCCTGTAATAGGTAATATACAGTAGTAGCACAGTATAATGCACATTGCCTATTATAGGTAATATACAGCAGTAGCACAGTATAATGTACATTGCCTGTAATAGGTAATATACAGCAGTAGCACAGTATAATGCACATTGCATGTAATAGGTAATATACAGTAGTAGCACAGTATAATGCACATTGCCTGTAATAGGTAATATACAGCAGTAGCACAGTATAATGGACATTGCCTGTAATAGGTAATATACAGCAGTAGCACAGTATAATGCACATTGCCTGTAATAGGTAATATACAGCAGTAGCACAGTATAATGGACATTGCCTGTAATAGGTAATATACAGCAGTAGCACAGTATAATGTACATTGCCTGTAATAGGTAAAATACAGCAGTAGCGCAGTATAATGCACATTGCCTGTAATAGGTAATATACAGCAGTAGCACAGTATAATGGACATTGCCTGTAATAGGTAATATACAGTAGTTGCACAGTATAATGGACATTGCCTGTAATAGGTAATATACAGTAGTAGCACAGTATAATGCACATTGCCTGTTATAGGTAATATACAGCAGTAGCACAGTATAATGTACATTGCCTGTAATAGGTAATATACAGCAGTAGCACAGTATAATGCACGTTGCCTGTAATAGGTAATATACAGCAGTAGCACAGTATAATGGACATTGCCTGTAATAGGTAATATACAGTAGTAGCACAGTATAATGCACATTGCCTATTATAGGTAATATACAGCAGTAGCACAGTATAATGTACATTGCCTGTAATAGGTAATATACAGCAGTAGCACAGTATAATGCACATTGCCTGTAATAGGTAATATACAGTAGTAGCACAGTATAATGCACATTGGATGTAATATGTAATATATAGTAGCAGCACAGTATAATACACAGGTGCGTATATTGCCTGTAATAGATAATAGACAGCAGTAGCACAGTATAATACACAGGTGCGAACATTGCCTATAATAGGTAATATACAGCAGTAGCACAGTATAATACACAGGTGCGTACATTGCCTATAATAGGTAATATACAGCAGAAGTACAGTATAATACACAGGTGTGGACATTGCATGTAATAGGTAATATATAGTAGTAGCACAGTATAATGCACATTGCCTGTAATAGATAATATACAGTAGTAGCACAGTATAATACACAGGTGTGGACATTGCCTGTAATAGGTAACATACAGCAGTAGCACAGTATAATACACAGGTGCGTACAGTGCCTATAATAGGTAATATACAGCAGTAGCACAGTATAATACACAGGTGCGTACATTTCCTATAATAGGTAATATACAGCAGTAGCGCAGTATAATACACATTGCCTGTAATAGGTAATATACAGAAGGAGCACAGTATAATGCACATTGCCTGTAATAGGTAATATACAGCAGGAGCACAGTGTAATGCACATTGCCTGTAATAGGTAATATACAGCAGTAGCAAAGTATAATGCACATTGCCTGTAATATGTAATATACAGCAGTAGTACACTATAATGCACATTGCCTGTAGTAGGTAATATACAGCAGTAGCACAGTATAATGCACATTGCCTGTAATAGGTAACATACAGCAGTAGCACAGTATAATGCACATTGCCTGTAATAGGTAATATACAGCAGTAGCAAAGTATAATACACGTTGCCTGTAATAGGTAATATACAGCAGTAGCACAGTATAATGCACATTGCCTGTTATAGGTAATATACAGCAGTAGCACAGTATAATACACAGGTGCGTACATTGTCTATAATAGGTAATATACAGCAGTAGCACAGTATAATACACAGGTGTGCACATTGCCTGTAATAGGTAATATACAGCAGTAGCACAGTATAATGCACATTGCCTTTAATAGGTAATATACAGCAGTAGCACAGTATAATGCACATTGCCTGTAATAGGTAATATACAGCAGTAGCACAGTATAATGGACATTGCCTGTATTAGGTAACATACAGCAGTAGCACAGTATAATGCACATTGCCTGTAATAGGTAATATATAGCAGTAGCACAGTATAATGGACATTGCCTGTAATAGGTAATATACAGCAGTAGCACAGTATAATGGACATTGCCTGTAATAGGTAATATACAGCAGGAGCACAGTGTAATGCACATTGCCTGTAATATGTAATATACAGCAGTAGTACACTATAATGCACATTGCCTGTAATAGGTAATATGCAGCAGTAGCACAGTATAATGCACATTGCCGGTAATAGGTAACATACAGCAGTAGCACAGTATAATGCACATTGCCTGTAATAGGTAATATACAGCAGTAGCAAAGTATAATACACGTTGCCTGTAATAGGTAATATACAGCAGTAGCACAGTATAATGCACATTGCCTGTTATAGGTAATATACAGTAGTAGCATAGTATAATACACATTGCCTGTAATAGGTAATATACAGTAGTAGCACAGTATAATGCACATTGCCTGTAATAGGTAATATACAGCAGTAGCACAGTATAATCTACATTGCCTGTAATAGGTAATATACAGTAGTAGCACAGTATAATGCACATTGCCTGTTATAGGTAATATACAGTAGTAGCATAGTATAATACACATTGCCTGTAATAGGTAATATACAGTAGTAGCACAGTATAATACACATTGCCTGTAATAGGTAACATACAGCAGTAGCACAGTATAATGCACATTGCCTGTAATAGGTAATAAACAGCAGTAGCACAGTATAATGCACATTGCCTGTAATAGGTAGCATACAGCAGTAGCACAGTATAATACACATTGCCTGTAATAGGTAATATACAGTAGTAGCACAGTATAATGCACATTGCCTGTTATAGGTAATATACAGCAGTAGCACAGTATAATGTACATTGCCTGTTATAGGTAACATACAGCAGTAGCACAGTATAATGGACATTGCCTGTAATAGGTAACATACAGCAGTAGCACAGTATAATGCACATTGCCTGTAATAGGTAATATACAGCAGTAGCACAGTATAATACACATTGCCTGTAATAGGTAATATACAGAAGGAGCACAGTATAATACACCTTGAATGTAATAGGTAATATACAGCAGTAGCACAGTATAATACACATTGCCTGCAATAGGTAATATACAGCAGTTGCACAGTATAATAGACATTGCCTGTAATAGGTAATATACAGTAGTAGCACAGTATAATACACATTGCCTGTAATAGGTAATATACATCAGTAGCACAGTATAATACAGATTGCCTGTAATAGGTAATATACAGCAGTAGCACAGTATAATACACATTGCCTGTAATAGGTAATATACAGCAGTAGCACAGTATAATGGACATTGCCTGTAATAGGTAACATACAGCAGTAGTACAGTATAATGCACATTGCCTGTAATAGGTAATATACAGCAGTAGCACAGTATAATGCACATTGCCTGTAATAGGTAATATACAGCAGTAGCACAGTATAATGGACATTGCCTGTAATAGGTAATATACATCAGTAGCACAGTATAATACACATTGCCTGTAATAGGTAATATACAGCAGTAGCACAGTATAATGGACATTGCCTGTAATAGGTAACATACAGCAGTAGTACAGTATAATGCACATTGCCTGTAATAGGTAATATACAGCAGTAGCACAGTATAATGCACATTTCCTATAATAGGTAATATACAGCTGTAGCACAGTATAATGCACAGGTGCGTATATTGCCTTTAATAGGTAATATACAGTAGTAGCACATTATAATGTACATTGCCTTTAATAGGTAATATACAGCAGTATAACAGTATAATGCACATTGCCTGTAATAGGTAATATACAGTAGTAGCACAGTATAATGCACATTGCCTGTAATAGGTAACATACAGCAGTAGCACAGTATAATGCACATTGCCTGTAATAGGTAATATATAGCAGTAGCAAAGTATAATACACATTGCCAATAATAGGTAATATACAGCAGTAGCACAGTAGAATGCACATTGCCTGTAATAGGTAATATACAGTAGTAGCACAGTATAATGCACATTGCCTGTAATAGGTAATATACAGTAGTAGCACAGTATAATGCACCTTGAATGCAATAGGTAATATACAGCAGTAGCACAGTATAATGCACATTGCCTGTAATAGGTAATATACAGCAGTAGCACAGTATAATGCACATTGCCTGTAATAGGTAACATACAGCAGTAGCACAGTATAATGCACATTGCCTGTAATAGGTATATACAGCAGTAGCACAGTATAATGCACATTGCCTGTAATAGGTAATATACAACAGTAGCACAGTATAATGTACATTGCCTGTAATAGGTAATATACAGCAGTAGCACAGTATAATGTACATTGCCTGTAATATGTAATATACAGCAGTAGTACAGTATAATTTACATTGCCTGTAAAAGGTAATATACAGAAGTAGCACAGTATAATGCACATTGCCTGTAATAGGTAATATACAGCTGTAGCACAGTATAATGCACATTGCCTGTAATAGGTAATATACAGCAGTATCACAGTATAATGCACATTGCCTGTAATAGGTAATATACAGCAGTAGCACAGTATAATGCACATTGCCTGTAATAGGTAATATACAGCAGTAGCACAGTATAATGCACATTGCCTGTAATAGGTAATATACAGCAGTAGCACAGTATAATGCACATTGCCTGTAATAGGTAATATACAGCAGTAGCACAGTATAATGCACATTGCCTGTAATAGGTAATATACAGCAGTAGCACAGTATAATGCACATTGCCTGTAATAGGTAATATACAGCAGTAGCAAAGTATAATGCACATTGCCTGTAATAGGTAATATACAGTAGTAGCACAGTATAATGCACAGGTGCGTATACTGCCTGTAATAGGTAATATATAGCAGTAGCACAGTATAATGCACATTGCCTGTAATAGGTAATATACAGCAGTTGCAAAGTATAATGCACATTGCCAGTAATAGGTAATATACAGCAGTAGCACAGTATAATGCACATTGCCTGTAATAGGTAATATACAGCAGTAGCACAGTATAATGCACATTGCCTGTAATAGGTAATATACAGTAGTAGCACAGTATAATGCACAGGTGCGTATACTGCCTGTAATAGGTAATATATAGCAGTAGCACAGTATAATGCACATTGCCTGTAATAGGTAATATACAGCAGTTGCAAAGTATAATGCACATTGCCAGTAATAGGTAATATACAGCAGTTGCAAAGTATAATGCACATTGCCTGTAATAGGTAATAAACAGCAGAAGCACAGTATAATGCACATTGCCTGTAATAGGTAATATACAGTAGTAGCACAGTATAATGCACATTGCCTGTAATAGGTAACATACAGCAGTAGCACAGTATAATGGACATTGCCTGTAATAGGTAATATACAGCAGTTTACAGTATAATGCAAATTGCCTGTAATAGGTAATATACAGCAGTAGCACAGTATAATGCACATTGCCTGTAATAGGTAATATACAGCAGTAGCAAAGTATAATGCACATTGCCTGTAATAGGTAATATACAGTAGTAGCGCAGTATAATGCACAGGTGCGTATACTGCCTGTAATAGGTAATATACAGCAGTAGCACAGTATAATGCACATTGCCTGTAATAGGTAATATACAGCAGTAGCACAGTATAATGCACATTGCCTGTAATAGGTAATATACAGCAGTAGCAAAGTATAATGCACAGGTGCGTATACTGCCTGTAATAGGTAATATACAGCAGTAGCACAGTATAATGCACATTGCCTGTAATAGGTAATATACAGCAGTAGCAAAGTATAATGCACAGGTGCGTATACTGCCTGTAATAGGTAATATACAGTAGTAGCACAGTAGAATGCACAGGTGCGTATATTGCCTGTAATAGGTAACATACACCAGTAGTATAGTATAATGGACATTGCCTGTAATAGGTAATATACAGTAGTAGCACAGTATAATGCACATTGCCTGTAATAGGTAACATACAGCAGTAGCACAGTATAATGCACATTGCCTGTAATAGGTAATATACAGTAGAAGCACAGTATAATGCACATTGCCTGTAATAGGTAATATATAGCAGTAGCACAGTATAATGGACATTGCCTGTAATAGGTAATATACAGCAGTAGCACAGTATAATGCAAATTGCCTGTAATAGGTAATATACAGCAGTAGCACAGTATAATGCAAATTGCCTGTAATAGGTAATATATAGCAGTAGCACAGTATAATGGACATTGCCTTTAATAGGTAATATATAGCAGTAGCACAGTATAATGGACATTGCCTGTAATAGGTAATATACAGCAGTAGCACAGTATAATGGAAATAGCCTGTAATAGGTAATATACAGCAGTAGCACAGTATAATGCACATTGCCTGTAATAGGTAATATACAGCAGTTGCAAAGTATAATGCACATTGCCTGTAATATGCAATATACAGCAGTAGTACACTATAATGCACATTGCCTGTAATTGGTAATATACAGCAGTAGCACAGTATAATGCACATTGCCTGTAATAGGTAATATACAGTAGTAGCACAGTATAATGGACATTGCCTGTAATAGGTAATATACAGTAGTAGCGCAGTATAATGCACAGGTGCGTATATTGCCTGTAATAGGTAATATACAGCAGTAGCACAGTATAATGCACATTGCCTGTAATAGGTAATATACAGCAGTAGCAAAGTATAATGCACATTGCCTGTAATAGGTAATATACAGCAGGAGCACAGTATAATGCACATTGCCTTTAATAGGTAATATACAGCAGTAGCACAGTATAATGCACATTCCCTTTAATAGGTAATATACAGCAGTAGCACAGTATAATGCACATTGCCTTTAATAGGTAATATACAGCAGTAGCACAGTATAATGCACATTGCCTGTAATAGGTAATATACAGCAGTAGCACAGTATAATGCACATTGCCTGTAATAGGTAATATACAGCAGTAGCACAGTATAATGCACATTGCCTGTAATAGGTAATATACAGCAGTAGCACAGTATAAAGCACATTGCCTGTAATAGGTAATATACAGCAGTAGCACAGTATAATGCACATTGCCTATAATAGGTAATATACAGCAGTAGCACAGTATAAAGCACATTGCCTGTAATAGGTAATATACAGCCATAGCACAGTATAATGCACATTGCCTGTAATAGGTAATATACAGCAGTAGCACAGTATAATGCACATTGCCTGTAATAGGTAATATACAGCAGTAGCAAAGTATAATGCACATTGCCTGTAATAGGTAATATACAGCAGTAGCACAGTATAATGCACATTGCCTGTAATAGGTAATATACAGCTGTAGCACAGTATAATGCACATTGCCTGTAATAGGTAATATACAGTAGTAGCACAGTATAATGCACATTGCCTGAAATAAGTAATATACAGCAGTTGCACAGTATAATAGACATTGCCTGTAATAGGTAATATACAGTAGTAGCACAGTATAATACACATTGCCTGTAATAGGTAATATACATCAGTAGCACAGTATAATGCACATTGCCTGTAATAGGTAATATACAGCAGTAGCACATTATAATACAGATTGCCTGTAATAGGCAATATACAGCAGTAGCACAGTATAATGTACATTGCCTGTAATAGGTAATATACAGCAGTAGCACAGTATAATACAGATTGCCTGTAATAGGTAATATACAGCAGTAGCACAGTATAATACACATTGCCTGTAATAGGTAATATACAGCAGTAGCACAGTATAATGCATATTGCCTGTAATAGGTAATATACAGCAGTAGCACAGTATAATGGACATTGCCTGTAATAGGTAATATACAGCAGTAGCACAGTATAATGGACATTGCCTGTAATAGGTAACATACAGCAGTAGCACAGTATAATGCACATTGCCTGTAATAGGTAATATACAGCAGTAGCACAGTATAATGCACATTTCCTATAATAGGTAATATACAGCAGTAGCACAGTATAATGCACAGGTGCGTATATTGCCTTTAATAAGTAATATACAGTAGTAGCACAGTATAATGCACATTGCCTGTAATAGGTATATACAGTAGTAGCACATTATAATGTACATTGCCTGTAATAGGTAATATACAGTAGTAGAACAGTATAATACACATTGCCAATAATAGGTAATATACAGCAGTAGCACAGTATAATCCATATTGCCTGTAATAGGTAATATACAGTAGTAGCACATTATAATGCACATTGCCTGTAATAGGTAATATACAGTAGTAGCACAGTATAATGCACCTTGAATGTAATAGGTAATATACAGCAGTAGCACAGTATAATGCACGTTGCCTGTAATAGGTAATATACAGCAGTAGCACAGTATAATGCACATTGCCTGTAATAGGTAACATACAGCAGTAGCACAGTATAATGCACATTGCCTGTAATAGGTAATATACAGCAGTAGAACAGTATAATGCACATTGCCTGAAATAAGTAATATACAGCAGTTGCACAGTATAATAGACATTGCCTGTAATAGGTAATATACATCAGTAGCACAGTATAATACACATTTCCTGTAATAGGTAATATACTGCAGTAGCACAGTATAATGCACAGCTGCGTATATTGCCTGTAACATGTAATATACAGCAGTAGTACAGTATAATTTACATTGCCTGTAATAGGTAATATACAGCAGCAGCACAGTATAATGCACATTGCCTGTAATAGGTAATATACAGCAGCAGCACAGTATAATGCACATTGCCTGTAATAGGTAATATACAGCAGTAGCACAGTATAATGCACATTGCCTGTAATAGGTAATATACAGCAGCAGCACAGTATAATGCACATTGCCTGTAATAGGTAATATACAGCAGTAGCACAGTATAATGCACATTGCCTGTAATAGGTAATATACAGCAGTATCACAGTATAATGCACATTTCCTTTAATAGGTAATATAGAGCAGTAGCACAGTATAATGCACATTGCCTGTAATAGGTAATATACAACAGTAGCACAGTATAATGAACATTGCCTGTAATAGGTAATATACAGCAGTAGCACAGTATAATGTACATTGCCTGTAATATACAGCAGTAGTACAGTATAATTTACATTGCCTGTAAAAGGTAATATACAGCAGTAGCACAGTATAATGCACATTGCCTGTAATAGGTAATATACAGCTGTAGCACAGTATAATGCACATTGACTGTAATAGGTAATATACAGCAGTATCACAGTATAATGCACATTGCCTGTAATAGTTAATATACAGCAGTAGCACAGTATAATGCACATTTCCTGTAATAGGTAATATACAGCAGTAGCACAGTATAATGCACATTGCCTGTAATAGGTAATATACAGCAGTAGCACAGTATAATGTACATTGCCTGTAATAGGTAATATACAGTAGTAGCACAGTATAATGCACATTGCCTGTAATAGGTAATATACAGTAGTAGCACAGTATAATGCACAGGTGCGTATATTGCCTGTAATAGGTAATATACACCAGTAGTATAGTATAATGGACATTGCCTGTAATAGGTAATATACAGAAGTAGCACAGTATAATGCACATTGCCTGTAATAGGCAATATACAGTAGTAGCGCAGTATAATGCACAGGTGCGTATACTGCCTGTAATAGGTAATATACAGCAGTAGCACAGTATAATGCACATTGCCTGTAATAGGTAATATACAGCAGTAGCAAAGTATAATGCACTTTGCCTGTAATAGGTAATATACAGCAGTAGCAAAGTATAATGCACATTGCCTGTAATAGGTAATATACAGTAGTAGCACAGTATAATACACATTGCCTGTAATAGGTAATATACAGCAGTAGCAAAGTATAATGCACATTGCCTGTAATAGGTAATATACAGCAGTAGCAAAGTATAATGCACATTGCCTGTAATAGGTAATATACAGCAGTAGTACAGTATAATGTACATTGCCTGTAATAGGTAATATACAGCAGTAGCACAGTATAATGCACATTGCCTGTAATAGGTAATATACAGCAGTAGCACAGTATAATGCACATTGCCTGTAATAGTTAATATACAGCAGTAGCACAGTATAATGCACATTGCCTGTAATAGGTAATATACAGCAGTAGTACAGTATAATGCACATTGCCTATAATAGGTAATATACAGCAGTAGCACAGTATAATGCACATTGCCTGTAATAGTTAATATACAGCAGTAGCACAGTATAATGCACATTGCCTGTAATAGTTAATATACAGCAGTAGCACAGTATAATGCACATTGCCTGTAATAGGTAACATACAGCAGTAGCACAGTATAATGCACATTGCCTATAATAGGTAATATACAGTAGTAGCACAGTATAATGCACATTGCCTGTAATAGGTAATATACAGCAGTAGTACAGTATAATGCACATTGCCTGTAATAGGTAATATACAGCAGTAGTACAGTATAATGCACATTGCCTGTAATAGGTAATATACAGTAGTAGCGCAGTATAATGCACATTGTCTGTAATAGGTAATATACAGTAGTAGCAGAGTATAATACACATGTACTTATATTGCCTGTAATAGGTAATATACAGCAATAGCACAGTATAATGCACATTGCCTGTAATAGGTAATATACAGCAGTAGCACAGTATAATACACATTGCCTGTAATAGGTAATATACAGCAGTAGAAAACTATAATGCACATTGCCTGTAATAGGTAATATATAGCAGTAGCACAGTATAATGGACATTGCCTGTAATAGGTAATATATAGCAGTAGCACAGTATAATGCACATTGCCTGTAATAGGTAATATACAGCAGTAGCACAGTATAATACACAGTTGCGTACATTGCCTATAATAGGTAATATACAGCAGCAGCACAGTATAATACACAGTTGCGTACATTGCCTATAATAGGTAATATACAGCAGTAGTACAGTATAAAGTACATTGCCTGTTATAGGTAATATACAGCAGTAGCATAGTATAATACACAGGTGCGTACATTGCCTATAATAGGTAATATACAGCAGTAGTACAGTATAAAACACAGGTGTGGACATTGCCTGTAATAGGTAATATACAGCAGTAGCACAGTATAATGGACATTGCCTGTAATAGGTAATATACAGCAGTAGCACAGTATAATGGACATTGCCTGTAATAGGTAAAATACAGCAGTAGCACAGTATAATGCACATTGCCTGTAATAGGTAATATACAGCAGTAGCACAGTATAATACACATTGCCTGTAATAGGTAATATATAGTAGTAGCACAGTATAATGCACATTGCCTGTAATAGGTAATATACAGCAGTAGCACAGTATAATGGACATTGCCTGTAATAGGTAACATACAGCAGTAGCACAGTATAATACACAGGTGCGTACAGTGCCTATAATAGGTAATTTACAGCAGTAGCACAGTATAATACACAGGTGCGTACATTTCCTATAATAGGTAATATACCGCAGTAGCACAATATAATGCACAGGTGCACACATTGCCTGTAATAGGTAATATACAGCAGTAGCACATTATAATGGACATTGCCTGTAATAGGTAACATACAGCAGTAGCACAGTATAATGCACATTGCCTGTAATAGTAATATACAGCAGTAGCACAGTATAATGCACATTGCCTATAATAGGTAATATACAGCAGTAGCACAGTATAATGCACAGGTGCACACATTGCCTGTAATAGGTAATATACAGCAGTAGTACAGTATAATTTACATTGCCTGTAATAGGTAATATACAGCAGTAGTACAGTATAATGGACATTGCCTGTAATAGGTAACATACAGCAGTAGCACAGTATAATGCACATTGCCTGTAATAGGTAATATACAGCAGTAGGACAGTATAATGCACATTGCCTGTAATAGGTAATATACAGCAGTAGCACAGTATAATGTACATTGCCTGTAATAGGTAATATACAGCAGTATCACAGTATAATGTACATTGCCTGTAATATGTAATATACAGCAGTAGTACAGTAAAATTTACATTGCCTGTAATAGGTAATATACAGCAGCAGCACAGTATAATGTACATTGCCTGTAATAGGTAATATACAGCAGTAGCACAGTATAATGCACATTGCCTGTAATAGGTAATATACAGCAGTAGGACAGTATAATGCACATTGCCTGTAATAGGTAATATACAGCAGTAGCACAGTATAATGCACATTGCCTGTAATAGGTAATATACAGCAGTAGAACAGTATAATGCACATTGCCTGTAATAGGTAATATACAGCAGTAGCAAAGTATAATGCACATTGCCTCTAATAGGTAATATACAGCAGTAGAACAGTATAATGCACATTGCCTGAAATAAGTAATATACAGCAGTTGCACAGTATAATAGACATGGCCTGTAATAGGTAATATACAGTAGTAGCACAGTATAATACACATTGCCTGTAATAGGTAATATACAGCAGTAGCACAGTATAATGCACATTGCCTGTAATAGGTAATATACAGCAGTAGCACAGTATAATACACATTGCCTGTAATAGGTAATATACATCAGTAGCACAGTATAATACACATTTCCTGTAATAGGTAATATACAGCAGTAGCACAGTATAATGCACATTGCCTATAATAGGTAATATACAGCAGTAGCACAGTATAATGCACATTGCCTGTAATAGGTAATATACAACAGTAGCACAGTATAATGTACATTGCCTGTAATAGGTAATATACAGCAGTAGCACAGTATAATGTACATTGCCTGTAATATGTAATATACAGCAGTAGTACAGTATAATTTACATTGCCTGTAATAGGTAATATACAGCAGTAGTACAGTATAATGGACATTGCCTGTAATAGGTAATATACAGCAGCAGCACAGTATAATGCACATTGCCTGTAATAGGTAATATACAGCAGTTGCACAGTATAATAGACATTGCCTGTAATAGGTAATATACAGCAGTAGTACAGTATAATTTACATTGCCTGTAATAGGTAATATACAGCAGTAGTATAGTATAATGGACATTGCCAATAATAGGTAATATACAGCAGTAGTAGCACAGTATAATGCACATTGCCTGTAATAGGTAATATACAGCAGTAGCACAGTATAATGCACATTGCCTGTAATAGGTAATATACAGCAGTAGCACAGTATAATGCACATTGCCTGTAATAGGTAATATACAGCAGTAGCACAGTATAATGCACATTGCCTGAAATAAGTAATATACAGCAGTTGCACAGTATAATAGACATTGCCTGTAATAGGTAATATACAGTAGTAGCACAGTATAATACACATTTCCTGTAATCGGTAATATACAGCAGTAGCCCAGTATAATGCACATTGCCTATAATAGGTAATATACATCAGTAGCACAGTATAATGCACATTTTCTGTAATAGGTAATATACATCAGTAGCACAGTATAATACACATTTCCTGTAATAGGTAATATATAGCAGTAGCACAGTATAATGCACATTGCCTGTAATAGGTAACATACAGCAGTAGCACAGTATAATACACATTGCCTGTAATAGGTAACATACAGCAGTAGCACAGTATAATGCACATTGCCTGTAATAGGTAATATACAGCAGTAGCACAGTATAATGCACATTGCCTGTAATAGGTAATATACAGCAGTAGCACAGTATAATACACATTTCCTGTAATAGGTAATATACATCAGTAGCACAGTATAATGTACATTGCCTGTAATAGGTAATATCCAGCAGTAGCACAGTATAATACACATTTCCTGTAATAGGTAATATACATCAGTAGCACAGTATAATGGACATTGCCTGTAATAGGTAATATACAGCCATAGCACAGTATAATGCACATTGCCTGTAATAGGTAATATACAGCAGTAGCACAGTATAATGCACATTGCCTATAATAGGTAATATACAGCAGTAGCACAGTATAATGCACATTGCCTGTAATAGGTAACATACAGCATTAGCACAGTATAATGCACATTGCCTGTAATAGGTAATATACAGCAGTAGCACAGTATAATGCACATTGCCTATAATAGGTAATATACAGCAGTAGCACAGTATAATGCACAGGTGCGTATATTGCCTTTAATAGGTAATATAGAGCAGTAGCACAGTATAATGCACATTGCCTGTAATAGGTAATATACAACAGTAGCACAGTATAATGTACATTGCCTGTAATAGGCAATATACAGCAGTAGCACAGTATAATGTACATTGCCTGTAATATGTAATATACAGCAGTAGTACAGTATAATTTACATTGCCTGTAATAGGTAATATACAGCAGCAGCACAGTATAATGCACATTGCCTGTAATAGGTAATATACAGCAGTAGCAAATTATAATGCACATTGCCTGTAATAGGTAATATACAGCAGTAGCACAGTATAATGGACATTGCCTGTAATAGGTAATATACAGCAGTAGCAAAGTATAATGCACATTGCCTGTAATAGGTAATATACAGCAGTAGCACAGTATAATGCACATTGCCTGTAATAGGTAATATACAGCAGTAGCACAGTATAATGCACATTGCCTGTAATAGGTAATATACAGCAGTAGCACAGTATAATGCACATTGCCTGTAATAGGTAATATACAGCAGTAGCACAGTATAATGCACATTGCCTATAATAGGTAACATACAGCAGTAGCACAGTATAATGCACATTGCCTGTAATAGGTAATATACAGCAGTAGCAAAGTATAATGCACATTGCCTGTAATAGGTATTATACAGCAGTAGCAAGGTATAATGCACATTGCCTGTAATAGGTACTATACAGCAGTAGCACAGTATAATGCACATTGCCTGTAATAGGTAATATACAGTAGTAGTACAGTATAATGCACATTGCCTGTAATAGGTAATATACAGTAGTAGCAGAGTATAATGCACATTGCCTGTAATAGGTAATATACAGTAGTAGTACAGTATAATGCACATTGCCTGTAATAGGTAATATACAGCAGTAGCACAGTATAATGCACATTGCCTGTAATAGGTAATATACAGCAGTAGCACAGTATAATACACATTGCCTGTAATAGGTAATATACAGCAGTAGAACAGTATAATGCACATTGCCTGTAATAGGTAATATATAGCAGTAGCACAGTATAATGGACATTGCCTGTAATAGGTAATATATAGCAGTAGCACAGTATAATGCACATTGCCTGTAATAGGTAATATACAGCAGTAGCACAGTATAATACACAGGTGCGAACATTGCCTATAATAGGTAATATACAGCAGCAGCACAGTATAATACACATGTGCGTACATTGCCTATAATAGGTAATATACAGCAGTAGTACAGTATAATACACAGGTGTGGACATTGCCTGTCATAGGTAATATACAGTAGTAGCACAGTATAATGCACATTGCCTGTAATAGGTAATATACAGCAGTAGCACAGTATAATGCATATTGCCTGTAATAGGTAATATACAGCAGTAGCACAGTATAATGTACATTGCCTGTAATAGGTAATATACAGCAGTAGCACAGTATAATGGACATTGCCTGTAATAGGTAACATACAGCAGTAGCACAGTATAATGCATATTGCCTGTAATAGGTAATATACAGCAGTAGCACAGTATAATGCACATTGCCTGTAATAGGTAATATACAGCAGTAGCACAGTATAATGCACATTGCCTTTAATAGGTAATATAGAGCAGTAGCACAGTATAATGCACATTGCCTATAATAGGTAATATACAGCAGTAGCAAAGTATAATGCACATTGCCTGTAATAGGTAACATACAGCAGTAGCACAGTATAATGCACATTGCCTGTTATAGGTAATATACAGCAGTAGCACAGAATAATGTACATTGCCTGTAATAGGTAATATACAGCAGTAGCACAGTATAATGCACATTGCCTGTAATAGGTAACATACAGCAGTAGCACAGTATAATGCACATTGCCTGTAATAGGTAATATACAGCAGTAGCACAGTATAATGCACATTGCCTGTTATAGGTAATATACAGCAGTAGCACAGAATAATGTACATTGCCTGTAATAGGTAATATACAGCAGTAGCACAGTATAATGCACATTGCCTGTAATAGGTAACATACAGCAGTAGCACAGTATAATGCACATTGCCTGTTATAGGTAATATACAGCAGTAGCACAGTATAATGCACATTGCCTGTAATAGGTAATATACAGCAGTAGCACAGAATAATGTACATTGCCTGTAATAGGTAATATACAGCAGTAGCACAGAATAATGTACATTGCCTGTAATAGGTAATATACAGCAGTAGCACAGTATAATGCACATTGCCTGTAATAGGTAATATACAGCAGTAGCACAGTATAATGCACATTGCCTGTAATAGGTAATATACAGCAGTAGCACAGTATAATGAACATTGCCTGTAATAGGCAATATACAGCAGTAGCACAGTATAATGGACATTGCCTGTAATAGGTAACATACAGCAGTAGCACAGTATAATGCACATTGCCTGTAATAGGTAATATATAGCAGTAGCACAGTATAATGGACATTGCCTGTAATAGGTAATATACAGCAGTAGCACAGTATAATACACATTGCCTGTAATAGGTAATATACAGAAGGAGCACAGTATAATGCACATTGCCTGTAATAGGTAATATAGAGCAGGAGCACAGTGTAATGCACATTGCCTGTAATAGGTAATATACAGCAGTAGCAAAGTATAATGCACATTGCCTGTAATAGGAAATATACAGTAGTAGCACAGTATAATGCACATTGCCTGTTATAGGAAATATACAGCAGTAGCACAGTATAATACACAGGTGCGTAGATTGTCTATAATAGGTAATATACAGCAGTAGCACAGTATAATACACAGGTGTGCACATTGCCTGTAACAGGTAATATACAGCAGTAGCACAGTATAATGCACATTGCCTTTAATAGGTAATATACAGCAGTAGCACAGTATAATGCACATTGCCTGTAATAGGTAATATACAGCAGTAGCACAGTATAATGGACATTGCCTGTAATAGGTAATATACAGCAGTAGCACAGTATAATGGACATTGCCTGTAATAGGTAATAAACAGCAGTAGCACAGTATAATGCACATTGCCTATAATAGGTAATATACAGCAGTAGCACAGTATAATACACAGGTGCGTACATTGTCTATAATAGGTAATATACAGCAGTAGCACAGTATAATGCACATTGCCTTTAATAGGTAATATACAGCAGTAGCACAGTATAATGCACATTGCCTGTAATAGGTAATATACAGTAGAAGCATAGTATAATACACATTGCCTGTAATAGGTAATATACAGTAGTAGCACAGTATAATGCACATTGCCTGTAATAGGTAACATACAACAGGAGCACAGTATAATGCACATTGCCTGTAATAGTTAATATACAGCAGTAGCACAGTATAATGCACATTGCCTATAATAGGTAATATACAGCAGTAGTACAGTATAATACACAGGTGTGGACATTGCCTGTAATAGGTAATATACAGCAGTAGCACAGTATAATGGACATTGCCTGTAATAGGTAATATACAGCAGTAGCACAGTATAATGCACATTGCCTGTAATAGGTAATATACAGTAGTAGCACAGTATAATGCACATTGCCTGTAATAGTTAATATACAGCAGTAGCACAGTATAATGCACATTGCCTATAATAGGTAATATACAGCAGTAGTACAGTATAATACACAGGTGTGGACATTGCCTGTAATAGGTAATATACAGCAGTAGCACAGTATAATGGACATTGCCTGTAATAGGTAATATACAGCAGTAGCACAGTATAATGCACATTGCCTGTTATAGGTAATATACAGCAGTAGCACAGTATAATGCACATTGCCTGTAATAGGTAATATACAGTAGTAGCACAGTATAATACACGTTGCCTGTAATAGGTAATATACAGCAGTAGCACAGTATAATGCACATTGCCTGTAATAGGTAATATACAGCAGTAGTATAGTATAATGGACATTGCCAATAATAGGTAATATACAGCAGTAGCACAGTATAATGCACATTGCCTATAATAGGTAATATACAGCAGCAGCACAGTATAATGCACATTGCCTGTAATAGGTAATATACAGCAGTTGCACAGT
Organism: Taudactylus pleione; assembly: GCA_031769625.1. Taxonomy (NCBI): domain Eukaryota; kingdom Metazoa; phylum Chordata; class Amphibia; order Anura; family Myobatrachidae; genus Taudactylus; species Taudactylus pleione. The sequence goes on from JAUIMM010002123.1 coordinate 114,261, forward strand.
ATAATAGACATTGCCTGTAATAGGTAATATACAGTAGTAGCACAGTATAATGCACATTGCCTGTAATCGGTAATATACAGCAGTAGCACAGTATAATGCACAGGTGCGTATATTGCCTTTAATAGGTAATATAGAGCAGTAGCACAGTATAATGCACATTGCCTGTAATAGGTAATATACAACAGTAGCACAGTATAATGTACATTGCCTGTAATAGGCAATATACAGCAGTAGCACAGTATAATTTACATTGCCTGTAATAGGTAATATACAGCAGCAGCACAGTATAATGCACATTGCCTGTAATAGGTAATATACAGCAGTAGCAAATTATAATGCACATTGCCTGTAATAGGTAATATACAGCAGTAGCACAGTATAATGCACATTGCCTGTAATAGGTAATATACAGCAGTAGCACAGTATAATGCACATTGCCTGTAATAGGTAATATACAGCAGTAGCACAGTATAATGCACATTGCCTGTAATAGGTAATATACAGCAGTAGCACAGTATAATGCACATTGCCTGTAATAGGTAACATACAGCAGTAGCACAGTATAATGCACATTGCCTGTAATAGGTAATATACAGCAGTAGCAAAGTATAATGCACATTGCCTGTAATAGGTATTATACAGCAGTAGCAAAGTATAATGCACATTGCCTGTAATAGGTACTATACAGCAGTAGCAAAGTATAATGCACATTGCCTGTAATAGGTAATATACAGTAGTAGTACAGTATAATGCACATTGCCTGTAATAGGTAATATATAGTAGTAGCAGAGTATAATACACAGGTACGTATATTGCCTGTAATAGGTAATATACAGCAGTAGCACAGTATAATGCACATTGCCTGTAATAGGTAATATACAGCAGTAGAACAGTATAATGCACATTGCCTGTAATAGGTAATATATAGCAGTAGCACAGTATAATGGACATTGCCTGTAATAGGTAATATATAGCAGTAGCACAGTATAATGCACATTGCCTGTAATAGGTAATATACAGCAGTAGCACAGTATAATACACAGGTGCAAACATTGCCTATAATAGGTAATATACAGCAGTAGTACAGTATAATACACAGGTGTGGACATTGCCTGTAATAGGTAATATACAGTAGTAGCACAGTATAATGCACATTGCCTGTAATAGGTAATATACAGCAGTAGCACAGTATAATGCACATTGCCTGTAATAGGTAATATACAGCAGTAGCACAGTATAATGCACATTGCCTGTAATAGGTAATATACAGCAGTAGCACAGTATAATGCACATTGCCTGTAATAGGTAATATACAGCAGTAGCACAGTATAATGTACATTGCCTGTAATAGGTAATATACAGCAGTAGCACAGTATAATGCACATTGCCTGTAATAGGTAACATACAGCAGTAGCACAGTATAATGTACATTGCCTGTAATAGGTAACATACAGCAGTAGCACAGTATAATGCACATTGCCTGTAATAGGTAATATACAGCAGTAGCACAGTATAATGCACATTGCCTGTAATAGGTAATATACAGCAGTAGCACAGTATAATGGACATTGCCTGTAATAGGTAACATACAGCAGTAGCACAGTATAATGCACATTGCCTGTAATAGGTAACATACAGCAGTAGCACAGTATAATGCACATTGCCTGTAATAGGTAATATACAGCAGTAGTACAGTATAATACACAGGTGTGGACATTGCCTGTAATAGGTAATATACAGTAGTAGCACAGTATAATGCACATTGCCTGTAATAGGTAATATACAGCAGTAGCACAGTATAATGCACATTGCCTGTAATAGGTAATATACAGCAGTAGCACAGTATAATGTACATTGCCTGTAATAGGTAATATACAGCAGTAGCACAGTATAATGGACATTGCCTGTAATAGGTAACATACAGCAGTAGCACAGTATAATGCACATTGCCTGTAATAGGTAACATACAGCAGTAGCACAGTATAATGCACATTGCCTGTAATAGGTAATATACAGCAGTAGCACAGTATAATGCACATTGCCTTTAATAGGTAATATACAGCAGTAGCACAGTATAATGCACATTGCCTGTAATAGGTAACATACAGCAGTAGCACAGTATAATGCACATTGCCTATAATAGGTAATATACAGCAGTAGCACAGAATAATGTACATTGCCTGTAATAGGTAATATACAGCAGTAGCACAGTATAATGCACATTGCCTGTAATAGGTAACATACAGCAGTAGCACAGTATAATGCACATTGCCTGTAATAGGTAATATACAGCAGTAGCACAGTATAATGCACATTGCCTGTTATAGGTAATATACAGCAGTAGCACAGAATAATGTACATTGCCTGTAATAGGTCATATACAGTAGTAGCACAGTATAATGGACATTGCCTGAAATAGGTAACATACAGCAGTAGCACAGTATAACGCATATTGCCTGTAATAGGTAATATACAGCAGTAGCACAGTATAATGCACAGGTGCGTATATTGCCTTTAATAGGTAATATACAGCAGTAGCACAGTATAATGCACATTGCCTGTAATAGGTAATATACAGCAGTAGCACAGTATAATGCACATTGCCTGTAATAGGTAACATACAGCAGTAGCACAGTATAATGGACATTGCCTGTAATAGGTAATATACAGTAGTAGCACAGTATAATGCACATTGCCTGTTATAGGTAATATACAACAGTAGCACAGTATAATGTACATTGCCTGTAATAGGTAATATACAGCAGTAGCACAGTATAATGGACATTGCCTGTAATAGGTAACATACAGCAGTAGCACAGTATAATGCATATTGCCTGTAATAGGTAATATACAGCAGTAGCACAGTATAATGCACAGGTGCGTATATTGCCTTTAATAGGTAATATACAGCAGTAGCACAGTATAATGCACATTGCCTGTAATAGGTAAGATACAGCAGTAGCACAGTATAATGGACATTGCCTGTAATAGGTAATATACAGTAGTAGCACAGTATAATGCACATTGCCTGTTATAGGTAATATACAACAGTAGCACAGTATAATGTACATTGCCTTTAATAGGTAATATACAGCAGTAGCACAGTATAATGGACATTGCCTGTAATAGGTAATATACAGTAGTAGCACAGTATAATGCACATTGCCTGTAATAGGTAATATACAGCAGTAGCACAGTAAAATGGACATTGCCTGTAATAGGTAATATACAGCAGTAGCACAGTATAATACACATTGCCTGTAATAGGTAATATACAGAAGGAGCACAGTATAATGCACATTGCCTGTAATAGGTAATATACAGCAGGAGCACAGTATAATACACAGGTGTGTACATTGCCTATAATAGGTAATATACAGCAGTAGCACAGTATAATACACAGGTGCGTACATTGCCTGTTATAGGTAATATACAGAAGTAGCACAGTATAATACACAGGTGCGTACATTGTCTATAATAGGTAATATACAGCAGTAGCACAGTATAATACACAGGTGTGCACATTGTCTATAATAGGTAATATACAGCTGTAGCACAGTATAATGCACATTGCCTGTAATAGGTAATATACAGCAGTAGCACAGTATAATGCACATTGCCTTTAATAGGTAATATACAGCAGTAGCACAGTATAATGCATGTTGCCTGTAATAGGTAATATATAGCAGTAGCACAGTATAATGCACATTGCCTGTAATAGGTAATATACAGCAGTAGCACAGTATAATGCATGTTGCCTGTAATAGGTAATATATAGCAGTAGCACAGTATAATGAACATTTCCTGTAATAGGTAATATACAGCAGTAGCACAGTATAATGGACATTGCCTGTAATATGTAATATACAGCAGGAGCACAGTGTAATGCACATTGCCTGTAATAGGTAATATACAGCAGTAGTACACTATAATGCACATTGCCTGTAATAGGTAATATACAGCAGTAGCACAGTATAATGCACATTGCCTGTAATAGGTAATATACAGCAATAGAACAGTATAATGGACATTGCCTGTAATAGGTAATATACAGTAGTAGCACAGTATAATGTACATTGCCTGTAAAAGGTAACATACAGCAGGAGCACAGAATAATGCACATTGCCTTTAATAGGTAATATATATAGCAGTAGCACAGTATAATGAACATTGCCTGTAATAGGTAATATATATAGCAGTAGCACAGTATAATGGACATTGCCTGTAATAGGTAATATACAGCAGTAGCACAGTATAATGGACATTGCCTGTAATAGGTAACATACAGCAGTAGCACAGTATAATGCACATTGCCTGTAATAGGTAATATACAGCAGTAGCACAGTATAATGTACATTGCCTGTAATAGGTAACATACAGCAGTAGCACAGTATAATGCACATTGCCTGTAATAGGTAACATACAGCAGTAGCACAGTATAATGTACATTGCCTGTAAAAGGTAATATACAGCAGTAGCACAGTATAATGGACATTGCCTGTAATAGGTAATATACAGCAGTAGCACAGTATAATGGACATTGCCTGTAATAGGTAATATACAGCAGTAGCACAGTATAATGCACATTGCCTGTAATAGGTAATATACAGCAGGAGCACAGTGTAATGCACATTGCCTGTAATAGGTAATATACAGCAGTAGCACAGTATAATCTACATTGCCTGTAATAGGTAATATACAGTAGTAGCACAGTATAATGCACATTGCCTGTTATAGGTAATATACAGCAGTAGCACAGTATAATGTACATTGCCTGTAAAAGGTAATATACAGCAGTAGCACAGTATAATGCACATTGCCTGTAATAGGTAATATACAGTAGTAGCATAGTATAATACACATTGCCTGTAATAGGTAATATACAGTAGTAGCACAGTATAATGCACATTGCCTGTAATAGGTAACATACAGCAGGAGCACAGTATAATGCACATTGCCCGTAATAGGTAATATACAGCAGTAGCACAGTATAATGCACATTGCCTGTAATAGGTAATATACAGCAGTAGAACAGTATAATACACATTGCCTGTAATAGGTAATATACAGTAGTAGCACAGTATAATGCACATTGCCTGTAATAGGTAATATACAGCAGTAGCACAGTATAATGCACATTGCCTGTAATAGGTAATATATAGCAGTAGCACAGTATAATGTACATTGCCTGTAAAAGGTAACATACAGCAGGAGCACAGAATAATGCACATTGCCTGTAATAGGTAATATACAGCAGTAGCACAGTATAATGCACATTGCCTGTAATAGGTGATATACAGCAGTAGCACAGTATATATAATACACATTGCCTGTAATAGGTAATATACAGTAGGAGCACAGTATAATGCACATTGCCTGTAATAGGTAATATACAGCAGTACCACAGTATAATACACAGGTGCGTACATTGTCTATAATAGGTAATATACAGCAGTAGCACAGTATAATACACAGGTGCGTACATTGTCTATAATAGGTAATATACAGCAGTAGCACAGTATAATGCACATTGCCTGTAATAGGTAACATACAGCAGTAGCACAGTATAATGTACATTGCCTGTAATAGGTAATATACAGCAGTAGCACAGTATAATGCACATTGCCTGTAATAGGTAATATACAGCAGTAGCACAGTATAATGCACATTGCCTGTAATAGGTAATATACAGCAGTAGCACAGTATAATGCACATTGCCTGTAATAGGTAACATACAGCAGTAGCACAGTATAATGCACATTGCCTGTAATAGGTAACATACAGCAGTAGCACAGTATAATGTACATTGCCTGTAATAGGTAGTATACAGCAGTAGCACAGTATAATGCACATTGCCTGTAATAGGTAATATACAGCAGGAGCACAGTGTAATGCACATTGCCTGTAATAGGTAATATACAGCAGTAGCACAGTATAATCTACATTGCCTGTAATAGGTAATATACAGTAGTAGCACAGTATAATGCACATTGCCTGTTATAGGTAATATACAGCAGTAGCACAGTATAATGTACATTGCCTGTAAAGGGTAATATACAGCAGTAGCACAGTATAATGCACATTGCCTGTAATAGGTAATATACAGTAGTAGCATAGTATAATACACATTGCCTGTAATAGGTAATATACAGTAGTAGCACAGTATAATGCACATTGCCTGTAATAGGTAACATACAGCAGGAGCACAGTATAATGCACATTGCCCGTAATAGGTAATATACAGCAGTAGCACAGTATAATGCACATTGCCTGTAATAGGTAATATACAGCAGTAGCACAGTATAGTGAACATTGCCTGTAATAGGTAATATACAGCAGTAGCACAGTATAATGCACATTGCCTGTAATAGGTAACATACAGCAGTAGCACAGTATAATGCACATTGCCTGTAATAGGTAATATATAGCAGTAGCAGAGTATAATGGACATTGCCTGTAATAGGTAACATACAGCAGTAGCACAGTATAATGCACATTGCCTGTAATAGGTAATATATAGCAGTAGCACAGTATAATGGACATTGCCTGTAATAGGTAATATATAGCAGTAGCAGAGTATAATGCACATTGCCTGTAATAGGTAACATACAGCAGTAGCACAGTATAATGCACATTGCCTGTAATAGGTAATATACAGCAGTAGCACAGTATAATGGACATTGCCTGTAATAGGTAATATACAGCAGTAGCACAGTATAATACACATTGCCTGTAATAGGTAATATACAGAAGGAGCACAGTATAATGCACATTGCCTGTAATAGGTAATATACAGCAGGAGCACAGTGTAATGCACAATGCCTGTAATAGGTAATATACAGCAGTAGCAAAGTATAATGCACATTGCCTGTAATATGTAATATACAGCAGTAGTACACTATAATGCACATTGCCTGTAATAGGTAATATACAGCAGTAGCACAGTATAATGCACATTGCCTGTAATAGGTAACATACAGTAGTAGCACAGTATAATGCACATTGCCTGTAATATGTAATATACAGCAGTAGTACACTATAATGCACATTGCCTGTAATAGGTAATATACAGCAGTAGCACAGTATAATGCACATTGCCTGTTATAGGTAATATACAGCAGTAGCACAGTATAATGCACATTGCCTTTAATAGGTAATATACAGCAGTAGCACAGTATAATGCACATTGCCTGTAATAGGTAATATACAGCAGTAGCACAGTATAATGAACATTGCCTGTAATAGGTAATATACAGCAGTAGCACAGTATAATGGACATTGCCTGTAATAGGTAACATACAGCAGTAGCACAGTATAATGCACTGCCTGTAATAGGTAATATATAGCAGTAGTACACTATAATGCACATTGCCTGTAATAGGTAATATACAGCAGTAGCACAGTATAATGCACATTGCCTGTAATAGGTAATATACAGCAGTAGCACAGTATAATGCACATTGCCAGTAATAGGTAATATACAGCAGTAGCACAGTATAATGCACATTGCCTGTAATAGGTAATATACAGTAGTAGCACAGTATAATGCACATTGCCTGTAATAGGTAACATACAGCAGTAGCAGAGTATAATGCACATTGCCTGTAATAGGAAATATACAGCAGTAGCAAAGTATAATACACGTTGCCTGTAATAGGTAATATACAGCAGTAGCACAGTATAATGCACATTGCCTGTAATAGGTAATATACAGCAGTAGCAAAGTATAATGCACATTGCCTGTAATAGGTAATATACAGCAGTAGCACAGTATAATGCACATTGCCTGTTATAGGTAATATACAGCAGTAGCACAGTATAATCTACATTGCCTGTAATAGGTAATATACAGTAGTAGCACAGTATAATGCACATTGCCTGTTATAGGTAATATACAGCAGTAGCACAGTATAATGTACATTGCCTGTAATAGGTAATATACAGCAGTAGCACAGTATAATGCACATTGCCTGTAATAGGTAATATCCAGCAGGAGCATAGTATAATACACATTGCCTGTAATAGGTAATATACAGTAGCAGCACAGTATAATGCACATTGCCTGTAATAGGTAATATACAGCAGTAGCACAGTATAATGCACATTGCCTGTAATATGTAATATACAGCAGTAGCACAGTATAATACACATTGCCTGTAATAGGTAATATACAGTAGTAGCACAGTATAATGCACATTGCCTGTAATAGGTAATATACAGCAGTAGCACAGTATAATGCACATTGCCTGTAATATGTAATATACAGCAGTAGCACAGTATAATACACATTGCCTGTAATAGGTAATATACAGCAGTAGCACAGTATAATACACATTGCCTGTAATAGGTAATATACAGTAGTAGCACAGTATAATGCACATTGCCTGTAATAGGTAATCTACAGCAGTAGCACAGTATAATGTACATTGCCTGTAATAGGTAATATACAGCAGTAGCACAGTATAATGGACATTGCCTGTAATAGGTAACATACAGCAGTAGCACAGTATAATGCATATTGCCTGTAATAGGTAATATACAGCAGTACCACAGTATAATGCACAGGTGCGTATATTGCCTTTAATAGGTAATATACAGCAGTAGCACAGTATAATGCACATTGCCTATAATAAGTAATATACAGCAGTAGCACAGTATAATGCACATTGCCTGTAATAGGTAACATACAGCAGTAGCACAGTATAATGCACATTGCCTGTAATAGGTAATATACAGCAGTAGCACAGTATAATGCACATTGCCTGTAATAGGTAATATACAACAGTAGCACAGAATAATGTACATTGCCTGTAATAGGTAATATACAGCAGTAGCACAGTATAATGCACATTGCCTGTAATAGGTAATATACAGCAGTAGCACAGTATAATGGACATTGCCTGTAATATGTAATATACAGTAGTAGCACAGTATAATGCACATTGCCTGTAATAGGTAATATACAGCAGGAGCACAGTATAATACACAGGTGCTTACATTGCCTGTAATAGGTTATATACAGCAGGAGCACAGTATAATGTGCATTGCTTGTAATAGGTAATATACAGCAGTATCACAGTATAATGCACATTGCCTGATATAGGTAATATACAGCAGTAGCACAGTATAATACACAGGTGTGTACATTGCCTATAATAGGTAATATACAGCAGTAGCACAGTATAATACACAGGTGTGCACATTGCCTGTAATAGATAATATACAGTAGTAGCACAGTATAATACACAGGTGCGTACATTGCCTGTTATAGGTAATATACAGCAGTAGCACAGTATAATACACAGGTGCGTACATTGTCTATAATAGGTAATATACAGCAGTAGCACAGTATAATACACAGGTGTGTACATTGCCTATAATAGGTAATATACAGCAGTAGCACAGTATAATACACAGGTGCGTACATTGGCTGTTATAGGTAATATACAGCAGTAGCACAGTATAATACACAGGTGCGTACATTGTCTATAATAGGTAATATACAGCAGTAGCACAGTATAATGCACATTAGCTTTAATAGGTAATATACAGCAGTAGCACAGTATAATGCACATTGCCTGTAATAGGTAATATACAGCAGTAGCACAGTATAATGCACATTGCCTGTAATAGGTAATATACAGCAGTAGCACAGTATAATGCACACTGCCTGTAATAGGTAATATACAGCAGTAGCACAGTATAATGCACATTGCCTGTAATAGGTAATATACAGCAGTAGCACAGTATAATGCACATTGCCTGTAATAGATAATATACAGCAGTAGCACAGTATAATGAACATTTCCTGTAATAGGTAATATACAGCAGTAGCACAGTATAATGGACATTGCCTGTAATAGGTAACATATAGCAGTAGCACAGTATAATGCACATTGCCTGTAATAGATAATATACAGCAGTAGCACAGTATAATGAACATTTCCTGTAATAGGTAATATACAATAGTAGCACAGTATAATGCACATTGCCTGTAATAGGTAATATACAGCAGTAGCACAGTATAATGCACATTGCCTGTAATAAGTAATATATAGCAGTAGCACAGTATAATGGACATTGCCTGTAATAGGTAATATACAGCAGTAGCATAGTATAATACACATTGCCTGTAATAGGTAATATACAGAAGGAGCACAGTATAATGCACATTGCCTGTAATAGGTAATATACAGCAGTAGCAAAGTATAATGCACATTGCCTGTAATATGTAATATACAGCAGTAGTACACTATAATGCACATTGCCTGTAATAGGTAATATACAGCAGTAGCACAGTATAATGCACATTGCCTGTAATAGGTCATATACAGTAGTAGCACAGTATAATGCACATTGCCTGTTATAGGTAATATACAGCAGTAGCACAGTATAATGCACATTGCCTTTAATAGGTAATATACAGCAGTAGCACAGTATAATGCACATTGCCTGTAATAGGTAATATACAGCAGTAGCACAGTATAATGAACATTGCCTGTAATAGGCAATATACAGCAGTAGCACAGTATAATGCACATTGCCTGTAATAGGTAATATACAGTAGTAGTACACTATAATGCACATTGCCTGTTATAGGTAATATACAGCAGTAGCACAGTATAATACACAGGTGCGTACATTGTCTATAATAGGTAATATACAGCAGTAGCACAGTATAATGCACATTGCCTGTAATAGATAATATACAGCAGTAGCACAGTATAATGAACATTTCCTGTAATAGGTAATATACAATAGTAGCACAGTATAATGCACATTGCCTGTAATAGGTAATATACAGCAGTAGCACAGTATAATGCACATTGCCTGTAATAAGTAATATATAGCAGTAGCACAGTATAATGGACATTGCCTGTAATAGGTAATATACAGCAGTAGCATAGTATAATACACATTGCCTGTAATAGGTAATATACAGAAGGAGCACAGTATAATGCACATTGCCTGTAATAGGTAATATACAGCAGTAGCAAAGTATAATGCACATTGCCTGTAATATGTAATATACAGCAGTAGTACACTATAATGCACATTGCCTGTAATAGGTAATATACAGCAGTAGCACAGTATAATGCACATTGCCTGTAATAGGTCATATACAGTAGTATCACAGTATAATGCACATTGCCTGTTATAGGTAATATACAGCAGTAGCACAGTATAATGCACATTGCCTTTAATAGGTAATATACAGCAGTAGCACAGTATAATGCACATTGCCTGTAATAGGTAATATACAGCAGTAGCACAGTATAATGAACATTGCCTGTAATAGGCAATATACAGCAGTAGCACAGTATAATGCACATTGCCTGTAATAGGTAATATACAGTAGTAGTACACTATAATGCACATTGCCTGTTATAGGTAATATACAGCAGTAGCACAGTATAATACACAGGTGCGTACATTGTCTATAATAGGTAATATACAGCAGTAGCACAGTATAATGCACATTGCCTGTAATAGGTAATATACAGCAGTAGCACAGTACAATGCACATTGCCTTTAATAGGTAATATACAGCAGTAGCACAGTATAATGCACATTGCCTGTAATAGGTAATATATAGCAGTAGCACAGTACAATGCACATTGCCTTTAATAGGTAATATACAGCAGTAGCACAGTATAATGCACATTGCCTGTAATAGGTAATATATAGCAGTAGCACAGTATAATGCACATTGCCTGTAATATGTTATATACAGCAGTAGTACACTATAATGCACATTGCCTGTAATAGGTAATATACAGCAGTAGCACAGTATAATGCACATTGCCTGTAATAGGTAATATACAGCAGTAGAACAGTATAATGGACATTGCCTGTAATAGCTAATATATAGCAGTAGCACAGTATAATGCACATTGCCTGTAATATGTTATATACAGCAGTAGTACACTATAATGCACATTGCCTGTAATAGGTAATATACAGCAGTAGCACAGTATAATGCACATTGCCTGTAATAGGTAATATACAGCAGTAGAACAGTATAATGGACATTGCCTGTAATAGGTAATATACAGCAGTAGCACAGTATAATGCACATTGCCTGTAATAGGTAACATACAGCAGTAGCACAGGATAATACACGTTGCCTGTAATAGGTAATATACAGCAGTAGCAAAGTATAATACACGTTGCCTGTAATAGGTAATATACAGCAGTAGCACAGTATAATCTACATTGCCTGTAATAGGTAATATACAGTAGTAGCACAGTATAATGCACATTGCCTGTTATAGGTAATATACAGCAGTAGCACAGTATAATGTACATTGCCTGTAATAGGTAATATACAGCAGTAGCACAGAATAATGCACATTGCCTGTAATAGGTAATATACAGCAGTAGCACAGTATAATACACATTGCCTGTAATAGGTAACATACAGCAGTAGCACAGTATAATGCACATTGCCTGTAATAGGTAATATACAGCAGGAGCACAGTATAATGCACATTGCCTGTAATAGGTAATATACAGCAGGAGCACAGTATAATACACAGGTGCTTACATTGCCTGTAATAGGTTATATACAGCAGGAGCACAGTATAATGTGCATTGCTTGTAATAGGTAATATACAGCAGGAGCACAGTATAATGCACATTGCCTGATATAGGTAATATACAGCAGTAGCACAGTATAATACACAGGTGTGTACATTGCCTATAATAGGTAATATACAGCAGTAGCACAGTATAATACACAGGTGTGCACATTGCCTGTAATAGATAATATACAGTAGTAGCACAGTATAATACACAGGTGCGTACATTGCCTGTTATAGGTAATATACAGCAGTAGCACAGTATAATACACAGGTGCGTACATTGTCTATAATAGGTAATATACAGCAGTAGCACAGTATAATACACAGGTGTGTACATTGCCTATAATAGGTAATATACAGCAGTAGCACAGTATAATACACAGGTGCGTACATTGGCTGTTATAGGTAATATACAGCAGTAGCACAGTATAATACACAGGTGCGTACATTGTCTATAATAGGTAATATACAGCAGTAGCACAGTATAATGCACATTAGCTTTAATAGGTAATATACAGCAGTAGCACAGTATAATGCACATTGCCTGTAATATGTAATATACAGCAGTAGTACACTATAATGCAGATTGCCTGTAATAGGTAATATACAGCAGTAGCACAGTATAATGCACATTGCCTGTAATAGGTAATATACAGTAGTAGCACAGTATAATGCACATTGCCTGTAATAGGTAACATACAGCAGTAGCAAAGTATAATACACATTGCCTGTAATAGATAATATACAGCAGTAGCACAGTATAATGCACATTGCCTGTTATAGGTAATATACAGCAGTAGCACAGTATAATGCATATTGCCTGTAATAGGTAACATACAGCAGGAGCACAGTATAATGCACATTGCCTGTAATAGGTAATATACAGCAGTAGCACAGTATAATGCACATTGCCTGTAATAGGTAGCATACAGCAGTAGCACAGTATAATACACATTGCCTGTAATAGGTAATATACAGTAGTAGCACATTATAATGGACATTGCCTGTAATAGGTAATATACAGCAGTAGCACAGTATAATGGACATTGCCTGTAATAGGTAATATACAGTAGTAGCACAGTATAATGCACATTGCCTGTAATAGGTAACATACAGCAGGAGCACAGTATAATGGACATTGCCTGTAATAGGTAATATACAGCAGTAGCACAGTATAATGCACATTGCCTGTAATAGGTAACATACAGCAGTAGCACAGTATAATGCACATTGCCTGTTATAGGTAATATACAGCAGTAGCGCAGTATAATGCACATTGCCTGTAATAGGTAATATACAGCAGTAGCACAGTATAATGGACATTGCCTGTAATAGGTAATATACAGCAGTAGCACAGTATAATGGACATTGCCTGTAATAGGTAATATACAGTAGTAGCACAGTATAATGCACATTGCCTATTATAGGTAATATACAGCAGTAGCACAGTATAATGTACATTGCCTGTAATAGGTAATATACAGCAGTAGCACAGTATAATGCACATTGCCTGTTATAGGTAATATACAGTAGTAGCATAGTATAATACACATTGCCTGTAATAGGTAATATACAGTAGTAGCACAGTATAATGCACATTGCCTGTAATAGGTAACATACAGCAGGAGCACAGTATAATGCACATTGCCTGTAATAGGTAATATACAGCAGTAGCACAGTATAATGCACATTGCCTGTAATAGGTAACATACAGCAGGAGCACAGTATAATGCACATTGCCTGTAATAGGTAATATACAGCAGTAGCACAGTATAATGCACATTGCCTGTAATAGGTAGCATACAGCAGTAGCACAGTATAATACACATTGCCTGTAATAGGTAATATACAGTAGTAGCACATTATAATGGACATTGCCTGTAATAGGTAATATACAGCAGTAGCACAGTATAATGGACATTGCCTGTAATAGGTAATATACAGTAGTAGCACAGTATAATGCACATTGCCTGTAATAGGTAACATACAGCAGGAGCACAGTATAATGCACATTGCCTGTAATAGGTAATATACAGCAGTAGCACAGTATAATGCACATTGCCTGTAATAGGTAACATACAGCAGTAGCACAGTATAATGCACATTGCCTGTAATAGGTAATATATAGCAGTAGCACAGTATAATGCACATTGCCTGTTATAGGTAATATACAGCAGTAGCGCAGTATAATGCACATTGCCTGTAATAGGTAATATACAGCAGTAGCACAGTATAATGGACATTGCCTGTAATAGGTAATATACAGCAGTAGCACAGTATAATGGACATTGCCTGTAATAGGTAATATACAGTAGTAGCACAGTATAATGCACATTGCCTATTATAGGTAATATACAGCAGTAGCACAGTATAATGTACATTGCCTGTAATAGGTAATATACAGCAGTAGCACAGTATAATGCACATTGCCTGTAATAGGTAATATACAGTAGTAGCACAGTATAATGCACATTGCCTGTAATAGGTAATATACAGTAGTAGCACAGTATAATGCACATTGGATGTAATATGTAATATATAGTAGCAGCACAGTATAATACACAGGTGCGTATATTGCCTGTAATAGATAATAGACAGCAGTAGCACAGTATAATACACAGGTGCGAACATTGCCTATAATAGGTAATATACAGCAGTAGCACAGTATAATACACAGGTGCGTACATTGCCTATAATAGGTAATATACAGCAGAAGTATAGTATAATACACAGGTGTGGACATTGCATGTAATAGGTAATATATAGTAGTAGCACAGTATAATGCACATTGCCTGTAATAGATAATATACAGTAGTAGCACAGTATAATACACAGGTGCGTACAGTGCCTATAATAGGTAATATACAGCAGTAGCACAGTATAATACACAGGTGCGTACAGTGCCTATAATAGGTAATATACAGCAGTAGCACAGTATAATACACAGGTGCGTACATTTCCTATAATAGGTAATATACAGCAGTAGCACAGTATAATGCACGTTGCCTGTAATAGGTAATATACAGCAGTAGCACAGTATAATGGACATTGCCTGTAATAGGTAATATACAGCATTAGCACAGTATAATACACATTGCCTGTAATAGGTAATATACAGAAGGAGCACAGTATAATGCACATTGCCTGTAATAGGTAATATACAGCAGGAGCACAGTGTAATGCACATTGCCTGTAATATGTAATATACAGCAGTAGTACACTATAATGCACATTGCCTGTAATAGGTAATATACAGCAGTAGCACAGTATAATGCACATTGCCTGTAATAGGTAATATACAGTAGTAGCACAGTATAATGCACATTGCCTGTTATAGGTAATATACAGCAGTAGCACAGTATAATACACAGGTGCGTACATTTCCTATAATAGGTAATATACAGCAGTAGCAAAGTATAATGCACATTGCCTGTAATATGTAATATACAGCAGTAGTACACTATAATGCACATTGCCTGTAATAGGTAATATACAGCAGTAGCACAGTATAATGCACATTGCCTGTAATAGGTAATATACAGTAGTAGCACAGTATAATGCACATTGCCTGTTATAGGTAATATACAGCAGTAGCACAGTATAATACACAGGTGCGTACATTGTCTATAATAGGTAATATACAGCAGTAGCACAGTATAATATACAGGTGTGCACATTGCCTGTAATAGGTAATATACAGCAGTAGCACAGTATAATGCACATTGCCTTTAATAGGTAATATACAGCAGTAGCACAGTATAATGGACATTGCCTGTATTAGGTAACATACAGCAGTAGCACAGTATAATGGACATTGCCTGTAATAGGTAATATACAGCAGTAGCACAGTATAATGGACATTGCCTGTAATAGGTAATATATAGCAGTAGCACAGTATAATGGACATTGCCTGTAATAGGTAATATACAGCAGTAGCACAGTATAAAGGACATTGCCTGTAATATGTAATATACAGCAGGAGCACAGTGTAATGCACATTGCCTGTAAAAGGTAATATACAGCAGTAGCAAAGTATAATGCACATTGCCTGTAATATGTAATATACAGCAGTAGTACACTATAATGCAGATTGCCTGTAATAGGTAATATATAGTAGTAGCACAGTATAATGCACATTGCCTGTTATAGGTAATATACAGCAGTAGCACAGTATAATGCACATTGCCTTTAATAGGTAATATACAGCAGTAGCACAGTATAATGCACATTGCCTGTAATAGGTAATATACAGCAGTAGCACAGTATAATGCACATTGCCTGTAATAGGTAATATATAGCAGTAGCACAGTATAATGGACATTGCCTGTAATAGGTAATATACAGCAGTAGCACAGTATAATACACATTGCCTGTAATAGGTAATATACAGAAGGAGCACAGTATAATGCACATTGCCTGTAATAGGTAATATACAGCAGGAGCACAGTGTAATGCACATTGCCTGTAATAGGTAATATACAGTAGTAGTACACTATAATGCACATTGCCTGTAATAGGTAATATACAGCAGTAGCACAGTATAATGCACATTGCCTGTAATAGGTAACATACAGCAGTAGCAAAGTATAATACAAAGGTGAGTACATTGCCTATAATAGGTAATATACAGCAGTAGTACAGTATAATACACAGGTGTGGACATTGCCTGTAATAGGTAATATATAGTAGTAGCACAGTATAATGCACATTGCCTGTAATAGATAATATACAGCAGTAGCACAGTATAATACACAGGTGTGGACATTGCCTGTAATAGGTAACATACAGCAGTAGCACAGTATAATACACAGGTGCGTACATTTCCTATAATAGGTAATATACAGCAGTAGCAAAGTATAATGCACATTGCCTGTAATATGTAATATACAGCAGTAGTACACTATAATGCACATTGCCTGTAATAGGTAATATACAGCAGTAGCACAGTATAATGCACATTGCCTTTAATAGGTAATATACAGCAGTAGCACAGTATAATGCACATTGCCTGTAATAGGTAATATACAGCAGTAGCACAGTATAATGGACATTGCCTGTATTAGGTAACATACAGCAGTAGCACAGTATAATGGACATTGCCTGTAATAGGTAATATACAGCAGTAGCACAGTATAATGGACATTGCCTGTAATAGGTAATATATAGCAGTAGCACAGTATAATGGACATTGCCTGTAATAGGTAATATACAGCAGTAGCACAGTATAATGGACATTGCCTGTAATAGGTAATATACAGCAGTAGCACAGTATAAAGGACATTGCCTGTAATATGTAATATACAGCAGGAGCACAGTGTAATGCACATTGCCTGTAAAAGGTAATATACAGCAGTAGCAAAGTATAATGCACATTGCCTGTAATATGTAATATACAGCAGTAGTACACTATAATGCAGATTGCCTGTAATAGGTAATATACAGCAGTAGCACAGTATAATGCACATTGCCTGTAATAGGTAATATACAGTAGTAGCACAGTATAATGCACATTGCCTGTAATAGGTAACATACAGCAGTAGCAAAGTATAATACACGTTGCCTGTAATAGATAATATACAGCAGTAGCACAGTATAATGCACATTGCCTGTAATAGGTAATATACAGTAGTAGCACAGTATAATGCACATTGCCTGTTATATGTAATATACAGTAGTAGCATAGTATAATACACATTGCCTGTAATAGGTAATATACAGTAGTAGCACAGTATAATGCACATTGCCTGTAATAGGTAATATACAGTAGTAGCATAGTATAATACACATTGCCTGTAATAGGTAATATACAGTAGTAGCACAGTATAATGCACATTGCCTGTAATAGGTAACATACAGCAGGAGCACAGTATAATGCACATTGCCTGTAATAGGTAATATACAGCAGTAGCACAGTATAATGCACATTGCCTGTAATAGGTAGCATACAGCAGTAGCACAGTATAATACACATTGCCTGTAATAGGTAATATACAGTAGTAGCACAGTATAATGTACATTGCCTGTAATAGGTAATATACAGTAGTAGCACAGTATAATGCACATTGCCTGTTATAGGTAATATACAGCAGTAGCACAGTATAATGTACATTGCCTGTAATAGGTAATATACAGCAGTAGCACAGTATAATGGACATTGCCTGTAATAGGTAACATACAGCAGTAGCACAGTATAATGCATATTGCCTGTAATAGGTAATATACAGCAGTAGCACAGTATAATGCACAGGTGCGTATATTGCCTTTAATAGGTAATATACAGCAGTAGCACAGTATAATGCACATTGCCTGTAATAGGTAACATACAGCAGTTGCACAGTATAATGCACATTGCCTGTAATAGGTAATATACAACAGTAGCACAGAATAATGTATATTGCCTGTAATAGGTAATATACAGCAGTAGCACAGTATAATGCACATTGCCTGTAATAGGTAATATACAGCAGTAGCACAGTATAATGGACATTGCCTGTAATATGTAATATACAGTAGTAAGCACAGTATAATGCACATTGCCTGTAATAGGTAATATACAGCAGGAGCACAGTATAATACACAGGTGCTTACATTGCCTGTAATAGGTTATATACAGCAGGAGCACAGTATAATGCACATTGCCTGATATAGGTATTATACAGCAGTAGCACAGTATAATACACAGGTGTGCGCATTGCCTGTAATAGATAATATACAGTAGTAGCACAGTATAATACACAGGTGCGTACATTGCCTGTTATAGGTAATATACAGCAGTAGCACAGTATAATACAGAGGTGCGTACATTGTCTATAATAGGTAATATACAGCAGTAGCACAGTATAATACACAGGTGTGCACATTGCCTGTAATAGGTAATATATAGCAGTAGCACAGTATAATGCACATTGCCTTTAATAGGTAATATACAGCAGTAGCACAGTATAATGCACATTGCCTGTAATAGGTAATATACAGTAGTAGCACAGTATAATGGACATTGCCTATAATAGGTAATATACAGCAGTAGCACAGTATAATGCACATTGCCTGTAATAGGTAATATACAGCAGTAGCACAGTATAATACACATTGCCTGTAATATGTAATATACAGCAGTAGTACACTATAATGCACATTGCCTGTAATAGGTAATATACAGCAGTAGCACAGTATAATGCACATTGCCTTTAATAGGTCATATACAGTAGTAGCACAGTATAATGCACATTGCCTGTTATAGGTAATATACAGCAGTAGCACAGTATAATGCACATTGCCTTTAATAGGTAATATACAGCAGTAGCACAGTATAATGCACATTGCCTGTAATAGGTAATATACAGCAGTAGCACAGTATAATGCACATTGCCTGTAATAGGTAATATACAGCAGTAGCACAGTATAATGCACATTGCCTTTAATAGGTAATATACAGCAGTAGCACAGTATAATGCACATTGCCTGTAATAGGTAATATACAGCAGTAGCACAGTATAATGCACATTGCCTGTAATAGGTAATATACAGCAGTAGCACAGTATAATGCACATTGCCTGTAATAGGTAATATTCAGAAGGAGCACAGTATAATGCACATTGCCTGTAATAGGTAATATACAGCAGGAGCACAGTGTAATGCACATTGCCTGTAATAGGTAATATACAGCAGTAGCACAGTATAATGGACATTGCCTGTTATAGGTAATATACAGCAGTAGCACAGTATAATGGACATTCCCTGTAATAGGTAATATACAGCAGTAGCACAGTATAATGCACATTGCCTGCAATAGGTAACATACAGCAGTAGCAAAGTATAATGCACATTGCCTGTAATATGTAATATACAGCAGTAGTACACTATAATGCACATTGCCTGTAATAGGTAATATACAGCAGTAGCACAGTATAATGCACATTGCCTGTAATAGGTAATATACAGCAGTAGCACAGTATAATACACAGGTGTGTACATTGTCTATAATAGGTAATATACAGCAGTAGCACAGTATAATACACAGGTGTGCACATTGCCTGTAATAGGTAATATACAGCAGTAGCACAGTATAATGCACATTGCCTTTAATAGGTAATATACAGCAGTAGCACAGTATAATGGACATTGCCTATAATATGTAATATACAGCAGGAGCACAGTGTAATGCACATTGCCTGTAATAGGTAATATACAGCAGTAGCAAAGTATAATGCACATTGCCTGTAATATGTAATATACAGCAGTAGTACACTATAATGCACATTGCCTGTAATAGGTAATATACAGCAGTAGCACAGTATAATGGACATTGCCTGTAATAGGAAATATACAGCAGTAGCACAGTATAATGCACATTGCCTGTAATAGGTAATATACAGTAGTAGCACAGTATAATGCACATTGCCTGTAATAGGTAATATACAGCAGTAGCACTGTATAATGCACATTGCCTGTAATATGTAATATACAGCAGTAGTACACTATAATGCACATTGCCGGTAATAGGTAATATACAGCAGTAGCACAGTATAATGCACATTGCCTGTAATAGGTAATATACAGCAGTAGAACAGTATAATGGACATTGCCTGTAATAGGTAATATACAGTAGTAGCACAGTATAATGCACATTGCATGTAATAGGTAACATACAGCAGTAGCACAGGATAATGCACATTGCCTGTAATACGTAATATACAGCAGTAGCACAGTATAATACACATTGCCTGTAATAGGTAATATACAGCAGTAGCACATTATAATGCACATTGCCTGTAATAGGTAATATACAGCAGTA
The DNA here is from genome assembly GCA_031769625.1 of Taudactylus pleione. Classification (NCBI taxonomy): domain Eukaryota; kingdom Metazoa; phylum Chordata; class Amphibia; order Anura; family Myobatrachidae; genus Taudactylus; species Taudactylus pleione. The sequence continues at coordinate 135,639 of JAUIMM010002123.1, forward strand.
GCACATTATAATGCACATTGCCTGTAATAGGTAATATACAGCAGTAGCACATTATAATGCACATTGCCTGTAATAGGTAATATACAGCAGTAGCACAGTATATATAATGCACATTGCCTGTAATAGGTAATATACAACAGTAGCACAGAATAATGTACATTGCCTGTAATAGGTAATATACAGCAGTAGCACAGTATAATGCACATTGCCTGTAATAGGTAATATACAGCAGTAGCACAGTATAATGCACATTGCCTGTAATAGGTAATATACAACAGTAGCACAGAATAATGTACATTGCCTGTAATAGGTAATATACAGCAGGAGCACAGTATAATGCACATTGCCTGTAATAGGTAATATACAGCAGTAGCACAGTATAATGGGCATTGCCTTTAATATGTAATATACAGTAGTAGCACAGTATAATGCACATTGCCTGTAATAGGTAATATACAGCAGGAGCACAGTATAATACACATTGCCTGTAATAGGTTATATACAGCAGGAGCACAGTATAATGCACATTGCCTGATATAGGTATTATACAGCAGTAGCACAGTATAATACAGAGGTGCGTACATTGTCTATAATAGGTAATATACAGCAGTAGCACAGTATAATGCACATTGCCTTTAATATGTAATATACAGTAGTAGCACAGTATAATGCACATTGCCTGTAATAGGTAATATATAGCAGTAGCACAGTATAATGCACATTGCCTTTAATAGGTAATATACGGCAGTAGCACAGTATAATGCACATTGCCTGTAATAGGTAATATACAGTAGTAGCACAGTATAATGGACATTGCCTGTAATAGGTAATATACAGCAGTAGCACAGTATAATACACATTGCCTGTAATAGGTAATATACAGCAGTAGCATAGTATAATACACATTGCCTGTAATATGTAATATACAGCAGTAGTACACTATAATGCACATTGCCTGTAATAGGTAATATACAGCAGTAGCACAGTATAATGCACATTGCCTTTAATAGGTCATATACAGTAGTAGCACAGTATAATGCACATTGCCTTTAATAGGTAATATACAGCAGTAGCACAGTATAATGCACATTGCCTGTAATAGGTAATATACAGCAGTAGCACAGTATAATACACATTGCCTGTAATAGGTAATATACAGCAGTAGCACAGTATAATGCACATTGCCTGTAATAGGTAATATACAGCAGTAGCACAGTATAATACACATTGCCTGTAATATGTAATATACAGCAGTAGCACAGTATAATGCACATTGCCTTTAATAGGTAATATACAGCAGTAGCACAGTATAATGCACATTGCCTTTAATAGGTAATATACAGCAGTAGCACAGTATAATGCACATTGCCTGTAATAGGTAATATACAGCAGTAGCACAGTATAATACACATTGCCTGTAATATGTAATATACAGCAGTAGTACACTATAATGCACATTGCCTGTAATAGGTAATATACAGCAGTAGCACAGTATAATGCACATTGCCTTTAATAGGTCATATACAGTAGTAGCACAGTATAATGCACATTGCCTGTTATAGGTAATATACAGCAGTAGCACAGTATAATGCACATTGCCTTTAATAGGTAATATACAGCAGTAGCACAGTATAATGCACATTGCCTGTAATATGTAATATACAGCAGTAGCACAGTATAATGAACATTGCCTGTAATAGGTAATATACAGCAGTAGCACAGTATAATGCACATTGCCTGTAATAGGTAATATATAGCAGTAGCACAGTATAATGGACATTGCCTGTAATAGGTAACATACAGCAGTAGCACAGTAAATTGCACATTGCCTGTAATAGGTAATATATAGCAGTAGCACAGTATAATGGACATTGCCTGTAATAGGTAACATACAGCAGTAGCACAGTAAATTGCACATTGCCTGTAATAGGTAATATATAGCAGTAGCACAGTATAATGGACATTGCCTGTAATAGGTAATATACAGCAGTAGCACAGTATAATGCACACTGCCTGTAATAGGTAATATACAGCAGGAGCACAGTATAATGGACATTGCCTGTAATAGGTAACATATAGCAGTAGCACAGTATAATGCACATTGCCTGTAATAGGTAATATACAGCAGGAGCACAGTGTAATGCACATTGCCTGTAATAGGTAATATACAGCAGTAGCACAGTATAATGGACATTGCCTGTAATAGGTAATATACAGCAGTAGCACAGTATAATGCACATTGCCTGTAATAGGTAATATACAGCAGTAGCACAGTATAATGGACATTGCCTGTAATAGGTAATATACAGCAGTAGCACAGTATAATGCACATTGCCTGTAATAGGTAATATACAGCAGTAGCACAGTATAATGCACATTGCCTGTAATAGGTAATATACAGCAGTAGCACAGTATAATGCACATTGCCTGTAATAGGTAATATACAGCAGTAGCACAGTATAATGCACATTGCCTGTAATAGGTAATATACAGCAGTAGCACAGTATAATGGACATTGCCTGTAATAGGTAATATACAGCAGTAGCACAGTATAATGCACATTGCCTGTAATAGGTAATATACAGAAGGAGCACAGTATAATGCACATTGCCTGTAATAGGTAATATACAGCAGGAGCACAGTGTAATGCACATTGCCTGTAATAGGTAATATACAGCAGTAGCACAGTATAATGGACATTGCCTGTTATAGGTAATATACAGCAGTAGCAAAGTATAATGCACATTGCCTGTAATAGGTAATATACAGCAGTAGCACAGTATAATGCACATTGCCTGTAATAGGTAATATACAGCAGTAGCACAGTATAATGCACATTGCCTGTAATAGGTAATATACAGCAGTAGCACAGTATAATACACAGGTGTGCACATTGCCTTTAATAGGTAATATACAGCAGTAGCACAGTATAATGCACATTGCCTTTAATAGGTAATATACAGCAGTAGCACAGTATAATGCACATTGCCTGTAATAGGTAATATACAGCAGTAGCACAGTATAATGGACATTGCCTGTAATAGGTAACATACAGCAGTAGCACAGTATAATGCACATTGCCTGTAATAGGTAATATATAGCAGTAGCACAGTATAATGGACATTGCCTGTAATAGGTAATATACAGCAGTAGCACAGTATAATGGACATTGCCTGTAATATGTAATATACAGCAGGAGCACAGTGTAATGCACATTGCCTGTAATAGGTAATATACAGCAGTAGCACAGTAAATTGCACATTGCCTGTAATAGGTAATATATAGCAGTAGCACAGTATAATGGACATTGCCTGTAATAGGTAACATACAGCAGTAGCACAGTAAATTGCACATTGCCTGTAATAGGTAATATATAGCAGTAGCACAGTATAATGGACATTGCCTGTAATAGGTAATATACAGCAGTAGCACAGTATAATGCACATTGCCTGTAATAGGTAATATACAGCAGGAGCACAGTGTAATGCACATTGCCTGTAATAGGTAATATACAGCAGTAGCACAGTATAATGGACATTGCCTGTAATAGGTAATATACAGCAGCAGCACAGTATAATGCACATTGCCTGTAATAGGTAATATACAGCAGTAGCACAGTATAATACACATTGCCTGTAATATGTAATATACAGCAGTAGCACAGTATAATGCACATTGCCTTTAATAGGTCATATACAGTAGTAGCACAGTATAATGCACATTGCCTGTTATAGGTAATATACAGCAGTAGCACAGTATAATGCACATTGCCTTTAATAGGTAATATACAGCAGTAGCACAGTATAATGCACATTGCCTGTAATAGGTAATATACAGCAGTAGCACAGTATAATGAACATTGCCTGTAATAGGTAATATACAGCAGTAGCACAGTATAATGCACATTGCCTGTAATAGGTAACATACAGCAGTAGCACAGTAAATTGCACATTGCCTGTAATAGGTAATATATAGCAGTAGCACAGTATAATGGACATTGCCTGTAATAGGTAACATACAGCAGTAGCACAGTAAATTGCACATTGCCTGTAATAGGTAATATATAGCAGTAGCACAGTATAATGGACATTGCCTGTAATAGGTAATATACAGCAGTAGCACAGTATAATGCACACTGCCTGTAATAGGTAATATACAGCAGGAGCACAGTATAATGCACATTGCCTGTAATAGGTAATATACAGCAGTAGCACAGTATAATGCACATTGCCTGTAATAGATAATATACAGCAGTAGCACAGTATAATGGACATTGCCTGTAATAGGTAACATACAGCAGTAGCACAGTATAATGCACATTGCCTGTAATAGGTAATATACAGCAGTAGCACAGTATAATGCACATTGCCTGTAATAGGTAATATACAGCAGGAGCACAGTGTAATGCACATTGCCTGTAATAGGTAATATACAGCAGGAGCACAGTGTAATGCACATTGCCTGTAATAGGTAATATACAGCAGTAGCACAGTATAATGGACATTGCCTGTTATAGGTAATATACAGCAGTAGCACAGTATAATTCACATTGCCTGCAATAGGTAACATACAGCAGTAGCAAAGTATAATGCACATTGCCTGTAATAGGTAATATTCAGAAGGAGCACAGTATAATGCACATTGCCTGTAATAGGTAATATACAGCAGTAGCACAGTATAATGGACATTGCCTGTAATAGGTAATATACAGCAGTAGCACAGTATAATGCACATTGCCTGTAATAGGTAATATACAGAAGGAGCACAGTATAATGCACATTGCCTGTAATAGGTAATATACAGCAGGAGCACAGTGTAATGCACATTGCCTGTAATAGGTAATATACAGCAGTAGCACAGTATAATGGACATTGCCTGTTATAGGTAATATACAGCAGTAGCACAGTATAATTCACATTGCCTGCAATAGGTAACATACAGCAGTAGCAAAGTATAATGCACATTGCCTGTAATAGGTAATATTCAGAAGGAGCACAGTATAATGCACATTGCCTGTAATAGGTAATATATAGCAGTAGCACAGTATAATACACATTGCCTGTAATAGGTAATATACAGCAGTAGCACAGTATAATGGACATTGCCTGTAATAGGTAATATACAGCAGTAGCACAGTATAATACACAGGTGTGTACATTGTCTATAATAGGTAATATACAGCAGTAGCACAGTATAATACACAGGTGTGCACATTGCCTTTAATAGGTAATATACAGCAGTAGCACAGTATAATGCACATTGCCTTTAATAGGTAATATACAGCAGTAGCACAGTATAATGCACATTGCCTGTAATAGGTAATATACAGCAGTAGCACAGTATAATGGACATTGCCTGTAATAGGTAACATACAGCAGTAGCACAGTATAATGCACATTGCCTGTAATAGGTAATATATAGCAGTAGCACAGTATAATGGACATTGCCTGTAATAGGTAATATACAGCAGTAGCACAGTATAATGGACATTGCCTGTAATATGTAATATACAGCAGGAGCACAGTGTAATGCACATTGCCTGTAATAGGTAATATACAGCAGTAGCAAAGTATAATGCACATTGCCTGTAATATGTAATATACAGCAGTAGTACACTATAATGCACATTGCCTGTAATAGGTAATATACAGCAGTAGCACAGTATAATGGACATTGCCTGTAATAGGAAATATACAGCAGTAGCACAGTATAATGCACATTGCCTGTAATATGTAATATACAGCAGTAGCACAGTATAATGCACATTGCCTGTAATATGTAATATACAGCAGTAGCACACTATAATGCACATTGCCGGTAATAGGAATATACAGCAGTAGCACAGTATAATGCACATTGCCTGTAATAGGTAATATACAGCAGGAGCACAGAATAATGCACATTGCCTGTAATAGGTAATATACAGCAGTAGCACAGTATAATGCACATTGCCTGTAATAGGTAATATACAGCAGTAGCACAGTATATATAATGCACATTGCCTGTAATAGGTAACATACAGCAGTAGCACAGTATAATGTACATTGCCTGTAATAGGTAATATACAGCAGTACCACAGTATAATACACATTGCCTGTAAAAGGTAACATACAGCAGGAGCACAGTATAATGCACATTGCCTGTAATAGGTAACATACAGCAGTAGCACAGTATAATACACATTGCCTGTAATAGGTAATTAACAGTAGTAGCAGAGTATAATACACAGGTACGTACATTGCCTGTAATAGGTAATATACAGCAGTAGCAAAGTATAATACACGTTGCCTGTAATAGGTAATATACAGCAGTAGCACAGTATAATGCACATTGCCTGTTATAGGTAATATACAGCAGTAGCACAGTATAATCTACATTGCCTGTAATAGGTAATATACAGTAGTAGCACAGTATAATGCACATTGCCTGTTATAGGTAATATACAGCAGTAGCAAAGTATAATGGACATTGCCTGTAATAGGTAATATACAGCAGGAGCACAGAATAATGCACATTGCCTGTAATAGGTAATATACAGCAGTAGCACAGTATAATACACAGGTGTGCACATTGCCTTTAATAGGTAATATACAGCAGTAGCACAGTATAATGCACATTGCCTTTAATAGGTAATATACAGCAGTAGCACAGTATAATGCACATTGCCTGTAATAGGTAATATACAGCAGTAGCACAGTATAATGGACATTGCCTGTAATAGGTAACATACAGCAGTAGCACAGTATAATGCACATTGCCTGTAATAGGTAATATATAGCAGTAGCACAGTATAATGGACATTGCCTGTAATAGGTAATATACAGCAGTAGCACAGTATAATGGACATTGCCTGTAATATGTAATATACAGCAGGAGCACAGTGTAATGCACATTGCCTGTAATAGGTAATATACAGCAGTAGCACAGTAAATTGCACATTGCCTGTAATAGGTAATATATAGCAGTAGCACAGTATAATGGACATTGCCTGTAATAGGTAACATACAGCAGTAGCACAGTAAATTGCACATTGCCTGTAATAGGTAATATATAGCAGTAGCACAGTATAATGGACATTGCCTGTAATAGGTAATATACAGCAGTAGCACAGTATAATGCACATTGCCTGTAATAGGTAATATACAGCAGGAGCACAGTGTAATGCACATTGCCTGTAATAGGTAATATACAGCAGTAGCACAGTATAATGGACATTGCCTGTAATAGGTAATATACAGCAGCAGCACAGTATAATGCACATTGCCTGTAATAGGTAATATACAGCAGTAGCACAGTATAATACACATTGCCTGTAATATGTAATATACAGCAGTAGCACAGTATAATGCACATTGCCTTTAATAGGTCATATACAGTAGTAGCACAGTATAATGCACATTGCCTGTTATAGGTAATATACAGCAGTAGCACAGTATAATGCACATTGCCTTTAATAGGTAATATACAGCAGTAGCACAGTATAATGCACATTGCCTGTAATAGGTAATATACAGCAGTAGCACAGTATAATGAACATTGCCTGTAATAGGTAATATACAGCAGTAGCACAGTATAATGCACATTGCCTGTAATAGGTAACATACAGCAGTAGCACAGTAAATTGCACATTGCCTGTAATAGGTAATATATAGCAGTAGCACAGTATAATGGACATTGCCTGTAATAGGTAACATACAGCAGTAGCACAGTAAATTGCACATTGCCTGTAATAGGTAATATATAGCAGTAGCACAGTATAATGGACATTGCCTGTAATAGGTAACATACAGCAGTAGCACAGTAAATTGCACATTGCCTGTAATAGGTAATATATAGCAGTAGCACAGTATAATGGACATTGCCTGTAATAGGTAATATACAGCAGTAGCACAGTATAATGCACACTGCCTGTAATAGGTAATATACAGCAGGAGCACAGTATAATGGACATTGCCTGTAATAGGTAACATACAGCAGTAGCACAGTATAATGCACATTGCCTGTAATAGGTAATATACAGCAGTAGCACAGTATAATGCACATTGCCTGTAATAGGTAATATACAGCAGGAGCACAGTGTAATGCACATTGCCTGTAATAGGTAATATACAGCAGGAGCACAGTGTAATGCACATTGCCTGTAATAGGTAATATACAGCAGTAGCACAGTATAATGGACATTGCCTGTTATAGGTAATATACAGCAGTAGCACAGTATAATTCACATTGCCTGCAATAGGTAACATACAGCAGTAGCAAAGTATAATGCACATTGCCTGTAATAGGTAATATTCAGAAGGAGCACAGTATAATGCACATTGCCTGTAATAGGTAATATATAGCAGTAGCACAGTATAATACACATTGCCTGTAATAGGTAATATACAGCAGTAGCACAGTATAATGGACATTGCCTGTAATAGGTAATATACAGCAGTAGCACAGTATAATACACAGGTGTGTACATTGTCTATAATAGGTAATATACAGCAGTAGCACAGTATAATACACAGGTGTGCACATTGCCTTTAATAGGTAATATACAGCAGTAGCACAGTATAATGCACATTGCCTTTAATAGGTAATATACAGCAGTAGCACAGTATAATGCACATTGCCTGTAATAGGTAATATACAGCAGTAGCACAGTATAATGGACATTGCCTGTAATAGGTAACATACAGCAGTAGCACAGTATAATGCACATTGCCTGTAATACGTAATATATAGCAGTAGCACAGTATAATGGACATTGCCTGTAATAGGTAATATACAGCAGTAGCACAGTATAATGGACATTGCCTGTAATATGTAATATACAGCAGGAGCACAGTGTAATGCACATTGCCTGTAATAGGTAATATACAGCAGTAGCAAAGTATAATGCACATTGCCTGTAATATGTAATATACAGCAGTAGTACACTATAATGCACATTGCCTGTAATAGGTAATATACAGCAGTAGCACAGTATAATGGACATTGCCTGTAATAGGAAATATACAGCAGTAGCACAGTATAATGCACATTGCCTGTAATATGTAATATACAGCAGTAGCACAGTATAATGCACATTGCCTGTAATATGTAATATACAGCAGTAGCACACTATAATGCACATCGCCGGTAATAGGAATATACAGCAGTAGCACAGTATAATGCACATTGCCTGTAATAGGTAATATACAGCAGGAGCACAGAATAATGCACATTGCCTGTAATAGGTAATATACAGCAGTAGCACAGTATAATGCACATTGCCTGTAATAGGTAATATACAGCAGTAGCACAGTATATATAATGCACATTGCCTGTAATAGGTAACATACAGCAGTAGCACAGTATAATGTACATTGCCTGTAATAGGTAATATACAGCAGTACCACAGTATAATACACATTGCCTGTAAAAGGTAACATACAGCAGGAGCACAGTATAATGCACATTGCCTGTAATAGGTAACATACAGCAGTAGCACAGTATAATACACATTGCCTGTAATAGGTAATTAACAGTAGTAGCAGAGTATAATACACAGGTACGTACATTGCCTGTAATAGGTAATATACAGCAGTAGCAAAGTATAATACACATTGCCTGTAATAGGTAATATACAGCAGTAGCACAGTATAATGCACATTGCCTGTTATAGGTAATATACAGCAGTAGCACAGTATAATCTACATTGCCTGTAATAGGTAATATACAGTAGTAGCACAGTATAATGCACATTGCCTGTTATAGGTAATATACAGCAGTAGCAAAGTATAATGGACATTGCCTGTAATAGGTAATATACAGCAGGAGCACAGAATAATGCACATTGCCTGTAATAGGTAATATACAGCAGTAGCACAGTATAATACACGTTGCCTGTAATAGGTAATATACAGCAGTAGCACAGTATAATGCACATTGCCTGTTATAGGTAATATACAGCAGTAGCACAGTATAATGTACATTGCCTGTAATAGGTAATATACAGTAGTAGCACAGTATAATGCACATTGCCTGTTATAGGTAATATACAGCAGTAGCACAGTATAATGTACATTGCCTGTAATAGGTAATATACAGCAGTAGCACAGTATAATGCACATTGCCTGTAATAGGTAATATACAGCAGTAGCACAGTATAATGGACATTGCCTGTAATAGGTAATATACAGCAGTAGCACAGTATAATGCACATTGCCTGTAATAGGTAATATACAGCAGTAGCACAGTATACTGGACATTGCCTGTAATAGGTAATATACAGTAGTAGCACAGTATAATGGACATTGCCTGTAATAGGTAATATACAGTAGTAGCACAGTATAATGCACATTGCCTGTTATAGGTAATATACAGCAGTAGCACAGTATAATGGACATTGCCTGTAATAGGTAATATACAGCAGTAGCACAGTATAATGGACATTCCCTGTAATAGGTAATATACAGCAGTAGCACAGTATAATGGACATTGCCTGTAATAGGTAATATACAGCAGTAGCACAGTATAATGGACATTGCCTGTAATAGGTAATATACAGTAGTAGCACAGTATAATGTACATTGCCTGTTATAGGTAATATAAAGCAGTAGCACAGTATAATGCACATTGCCTGTAATAGGTAATATACAGTAGTAGCACAGTATAATGCACATTGCATGTACAAGGTTATATACAGTAGAAGCACAGTATAATGGACATTGCCTGTAATAGGTAATATACAGTAGTAGCACAGTATAATGTACATTGCCTGTTATAGGTAATATAAAGCAGTAGCACAGTATAATGCACATTGCCTGTAATAGGTAATATACAGTAGTAGCACAGTATAATGCACATTTCCTGTAATAGGTAATATATAGTAGCAGCACAGTATAATACACAGGTGCGTATATTGCCTGTAATAGATAATAGACAGCAGTAGCACAGTATAATACACAGGTGCGAACATTGCCTATAATAGGTAATATACAGCAGTAGCACAGTATAATACACAGGTGCGTACATTGCCTATAATAGGTAATATACAGCAGTAGCACAGTATAATACACAGGTGTGGACATTGCCTGTAATAGGTAATATATAGTAGTAGCACAGTATAATGCACATTGCCTGTAATAGATAATATACAGCAGTAGCACAGTATAATACACAGGTGTGGACATTGCCTGTAATAGGTAACATACAGTAGTAGCACAGTATAATACACAGGTGCGTACAGTGCCTATAATAGGTAATATACAGCAGTAGCACAGTATAATACACAGGTGCATACATTTCCTATAATAGGTAATATACAGTAGTAGCACAGTATAACGCACGTTGCCTGTAATAGGTAATATACAGTAGTAGTACAGTATAATGCACATTGCCTGTAATAGGTAATATACAGCAGTAGCACAGTATAATACACATTGCCTGTAATAGGTAATATACAGTAGTAGCACAGTATAATTGACATTGCCTGTAATAGGTAACATACAGCAGTAGCACAGTATAATGCACATTGCCTATAATAGGTAATATACAGCAGTAGCACAGTATAATGCACATTGCCTGTAATAGGTAATATACAGCAGTAGCACAGTATAATGCACATTGCCTGTAATAGGTAATATACAGTAGTAGCACAGTGTAATGCACATTGCCAGTAATAGGTAATATACAGCAGTAGCATAGTATAATGCACATTGCCTGTAATAGGTAATATACAGCAGTAGCACAGTATAATGCACATTGCCTGTAATAGGTAATATACAGCAGTAGCACAGTATAATGCACATTGCCTGTAATAGTTAATATACAGCAATAGAACAGTATAATACACATTGCCTGTAATAGGTATATACAGTAGTAGCACAGTATAATGCACATTGCGTGTAAAAGGATATATACAGTAGAAGCATAGTATAATACACAGTTGTGTACATTTCCTGTAATAGGTTATATACAGTAGTAGCACAGTATAATACACAGGTGCGTATATTGCCTGTAATAGATAATATACAGCAGTAGCACAGTATAATACACAGGTGCGTATATTGCCTGTAATAGATAATATACAGCAGTAGCACAGTATAATGCACATTGCCTATAATAGGTAATATACAGCAGTAGCACAGTATAATGTACATTGCCTGTTATAGGTAATATACAGCAGTAGCACAGTATAATGCACAGGTGTGGACATTGCCTGTAATAGGTAATATATAGTAGTAGCACAGTATAATGCACATTGCCTGTAATAGGTAATATACAGCAGTAGCACAGTATAATGCACATTGCCTGTAATAGGTAATATACAGCAGTAGCACAGTATAATGCACATTGCCTGTAATAGGTAATATACAGCAGTAGCGCAGTATAATGCACATTGCCTGTAATAGGTAATATACAGCAGTAGTACAGTATAATGCACATTGCCTGTAATAGGTAATATACAATAGTAGCACAGTATAATGGACATTGCCTGTAATAGGTAATATACAGCAGTAGTACAGTATAATACACAGGTGTGGACATTGCCTGTAATAGGTAATATATAGTAGTAGCACAGTATAATGCACATTGCCTGTAATAGGTAATATAGAGCAGTAGCACAGGATAATGCACATTGCCTATAATAGGTAATATACAGCAGAAGCACAGTATAATGCACATTGCCTGTAATAGGTAATATACAGCAGTAGCACAGTATAATGTACATTGCCTGTAATAGGTAATATACAGTAGTAGCACAGTATAATGGACATTGCCTGTAATAGGTAATATACAGCAGTAGCACAGTATAATGCACATTGCCTGTAATAGGTAATATACAGTAGTAGCACAGTATAATGTACATTGCCTGTAATAGGTAATATACAGTAGTAGCACAGTATAATGGACATTGCCTGTAATAGGTAACATACAGCAGTAGCACAGTATAATACACATTGCCTGTAATAGGTTATATACAGCAGGAGCACAGTATAATGCGCATTGCCTATAATAGGTAATATACAGCAGTAGCACAGTATAATACACAGGTGTGTACATTGCCTATAATAGGTAATATACAGCAGTAGCACAGTATAATACACAGGTGTGCACATTGCCTGCTATAGGTAATATACAGCAGTAGCACAGTATAATGCACATTGTCTATAATAGGTAATATACAGCAGTAGCACAGTATAATACACAGGTGTGCACATTGCCTGTAATAGGTAATATACAGCAGTAGCACAGTATAATGCACGTTGCCTTTAATAGGTAATATACAGTAGTAGCACAGTATAATGCACATTGCCTGTAATAGGTAACATACAGCAGTAGCACAGTATAATGCACATTGCCTGTAATAGGTAATATATAGCAGTAGCACAGTATAATACACATTGCCAATAATAGGTAATATACAGCAGTAGCACAGTGTAATGCACATTGCCTGTAATAGGTAATATACAGCAGTAGCACAGTATAATGCACATTGCCTGTAATAGGTAATATACAGTAGTAGCACAGTATTATGCACATTGCCTGTAATAGGTAATATACAGCAGTAGCACAGTATAATGTACATTGCCTGTAATAGGTAATATACAGTAGTAGCACAGTATAATGCACATTGCCTGTAATAGGTAATATACAGCAGTAGTACAGTATAATGCACATTGCCTATAATATGTAATATACAGCAGTAGTACACTATAATGCACTTTGCCTGTAATAGGTAATATACAGCAGTATCACAGTATAATGCACATTGCCTGTAATAGGTAATATACAGCAGTAGCACAGTATAATGCACATTGCCTGTAATAGGTAATATACAGCAGTAGTACACTATAATGCACATTGCCTGTAATAGGTAATATACAGTAGTAGCACAGTATAATGCACATTGCCTGTAATAGGTAATATACAGCAGTAGCACAGTATAATGCACATTGCCTGTAATAGGTAATATACAGCAGTAGCACAGTATAATGCACATTGCCTGTAATAGGTAATATACAGCAGTAGCACAGTATAATGCACATTGTCTGTAATAGGTAATATACAGCAGTAGCACAGTATAATGCACATTGCCTATAATAGGTAATATACAGCAGTAGCACAGTATAATGCACATTGCCTGTAATAGGTAATATACAGTAGTAGCACAGTATAATGTACATTGCCTGTAAAAGGTAACATACAGCAGGAGCACAGAATAATGTACATTGCCTGTAATAGGTAATATACAGAAGTAGCACAGTATAATGCACATTGCATGTAATAGGTAATATATAGCAGTAGCACAGTATAATGCACATTGCCTGTAATAGGTAATATACAGCAGTAGCATAGTATAATGCACATGGCCTGTAATAGGTAATATACAGCAGAAGCATAGTATAAAGGACATTGCCTGTAATAGGTAATATACAGCAGGAGCACAGTGTAATGCACATTGCCTGTAATAGGTAATATACAGCAGAAGCATAGTATAATGGACATTGCCTGTAATAGGTAATATACAGCAGTAGCACAGTATAATGCACATTGCCTGTAATAGGTAATATACAGCAGTAGTACACTATAATGCACTTTGCCTGTAATAGGTAATATACAGCAGTAGCACAGTATAATGAACATTGCCTGTAATAGGTAATATACAGCAGTAGCACAGTATAATGCACATTGCCTGTAATAGGTAATATACAGCAGTTGTACACTATAATGCACATTGCCTGTAATAGGTAATATACAGTAGTAGCACAGTATAATGCCAATTGCCTGTAATAGGTAATATACAGCAGTAGCACAGTATAATGCACATTGCCTGTAATAGGTAATATACAGCAGTAGCACAGTCTAATGCACATTGCCTGTAATAGGTAATATATAGCAGTAGCACAGTATAATGCACATTGCCTGTAATAGGTAATATACAGCAGTAGCACAGTATAATGCACATTGCCTGTAATAGGTAATATACAGCAGTAGCACAGTATAATGCACATTGCCTGTAATAGGTAATATACAGCAGTAGCACAGTGTAATGCACATTGCCTGTAATAGGTAATATACAGCAGTAGCACAGTATAATGCACATTGCCTGTAATAGGTAATATACAGCAGTAGCACAGTATAATGCACATTGCCTGTAATAGGTAATATATAGCAGTAGCACAGTATAATGCACATTGCCTGTAATAGGTAATATACAGCAGTAGCACAGTATAATGCACATTGCCTGTAATAGGTAATATACAGCAGTAGCACAGTATAATGCACATTGCCTGTAATAGGTAATATACAGCAGTAGCACAGTGTAATGCACATTGCCTGTAATAGGTAATATACAGCAGTAGCACAGTATAATGCACATTGCCTGTAATAGGTAATATACAGTAGTAGCACAGTATAATGTACATTGCCTGTAAAAGGTAACATACAGGAGGAGCACAGAATAATGTACATTGCCTGTAATAGGTAATATACAGAAGTAGCACAGTATAATGCACATTGCCTGTAATAGGTAATATACAGCAGTAGCACAGTATAATGTACATTGCATGTAATAGGTAATATACAGCAGTAGCACAGTATAATGCACATTGCCTGTAATAGGTAATATACAGCAGTAGCATAGTATAATGCACATGGCCTGTAATAGGTAATACACAGCAGTAGCACAGTATAATGCACATTGCCTGTAATAGGTAACATACAGCAGTAGCACAGTATAATGTACATTGCCTGTAATAGGTAATATACAGCAGTAGCACAGTATAATGCAGATTGCCTGTAATAGGTAATATACAGCAGTAGCACAGTATAATGCACATTGCCTGTAATAGGTAATATACAGCAGTAGCACAGTATAATGCACATTGCCTGTAATAGGTAATATACAGCAGTAGCACAGTATAATGTACATTGCCTGTAATAGCTAATATACAGCAGTAGCACAGTATAATACACATTGCCTGTAATAGGTAATATACAGCAGTAGCACAGTATAATGTACATTGCCTGTAATAGGTAATATACAGCAGTAGCACAGTATAATGTACATTGCCTGTAATAGGTAATATACAGCAGTAGCACAGTATAATGGACATTGCCTGTAATAGGTAACATACAGCAGTAGCACAGTATAATGCATATTGCCTGTAATAGGTAATATACAGCAGTAGCACAGTATAATGCACATTGCCTGTAATAGGTAATATACAGCAGTAGCACAGTATAATGCACATTGCCTGTAATAGGTAATATACAGTAGTAGCACAGTATAATGCACATTGCCTGTAATAGGTAACATACAGCAGTAACACAGTATAATGCACATTGCCTGTAATAGGTAATATACAGCAGTAGCACAGTATAATGCATATTGCCTGTAATAGGTAATATACAGCAGTAGCACAGTATAATGCACATTGCCTATAATAGGTAATATACAGCAGTAGCACAGTATAATGCACATTGCCTGTTATAGGTAATATACAGCAGTAGCACAGTATAATGCACATTGTCTATAATAGGTAATATACAGCAGTAGCACAGTCTAATGCACATTGCCTGTAATAGGAAATATATAGCAGTAGCACAGTATAATACACAGGTGTGCACATTGCCTGTTATAGGTAATATACAGCAGTAGCACAGTATAATGCACATTGTCTATAATAGGTAATATACAGCAGTAGCACAGTATAATACACATGTGTGCACATTGCCTGTAATAGGTAATATACAGCAGTAGCACAGTATAATGCACATTGCCTTTAATAGGTAATATACAGTAGTAGCACAGTATAATGCACATTCCCTGTAATAGGTAACATACAGTAGTAGCACAGTATAATGCACATTGCCTGTAATAGGTAATATATAGCAGTAGCACAGTATAATACACATTGCCAATAATAGGTAATATACAGCAGTAGCACAGTGTAATGTACATTGCCTGTAATAGGTAATATACAGCAGTAGCACAGTATAATGCATATTGCCTGTAATAGGTAATATACAGCAGTAGCACAGTATAATGCACATTGCCTGTAATAGGTAATATACAGCAGTAGCACAGTATAATGCACATTGCCTGTAATAGGTAATATACAGTAGTAGCACAGTATAATGCACATTGCCTGTAATAGGTAACATACAGCAGTAACACAGTATAATGCACATTGCCTGTAATAGGTAATATACAGCAGTAGCACAGTATAATGCATATTGCCTGTAATAGGTAATATACAGCAGTAGCACAGTATAATGCACATTGCCTATAATAGGTAATATACAGCAGTAGCACAGTATAATGCACATTGCCTGTAATAGGTAATATACAGCAGGAGCACAGTACAATACACAGGTATGCACATTGCCTGTTATAGGTAATATACAGCAGTAGCACAGTATAATGCACATTGTCTATAATAGGTAATATACAGCAGTAGCACAGTCTAATGCACATTGCCTGTAATAGGTAATATATAGCAGTAGCACAGTATAATACACAGGTGTGCACATTGCCTGTTATAGGTAATATACAGCAGTAGCACAGTATAATGCACATTGTCTATAATAGGTAATATACAGCAGTAGCACAGTATAATGCACATTGCCTGTAATAGGTAACATACAGTAGTAGCACAGTGTAATGCACATTGCCTGTAATAGGTAATATATAGCAGTAGCACAGTATAATACACATTGCCAATAATAGGTAATATACAGCAGTAGCACAGTGTAATGCACATTGCCTGTAATAGGTAACATACAGCAGTAGCACAGTATAATGCACATTGCCTGTAATAGGTAATATACAGTAGTAGCACAGTATTATGCACATTGCCTATAATAGGTAATATACAGCAGTAGCACAGTATAATGTACATTGCCTGTAATAGGTAATATACAGTAGTAGCACAGTATAATGCACATTGCCTGTAATAGGTAATATACAGTAGTAGCACAGTATTATGCACATTGCCTATAATAGGTAATATACAGCAGTAGCACAGTATAATGCACATTGCCTGTAATAGGTAATATACAGTAGTAGCACAGTATAATGCACATTGCCTGTAATAGGTAATATACAGCAGTAGTACAGTATAATGCACATTGCCTGTAATAGGTAATATACAGCAGTATCACAGTATAATGCACATTGCCTGTAATAGGTAATATACAGCAGTAGCACAGTATAATGCACATTGCCTGTAATAGGTAATATACAGCAGTAGTACACTATAATGCACATTGCCTGTAATAGGTAATATACAGTAGTAGCACAGTATAATGCACATTGCCTGTAATAGGTAATATACAGCAGTAGCACAGTATAATGCACATTGCCTGTAATAGGTAATATACAGCAGTAGCACAGTATAATGCACATTGCCTGTAATAGGTAATATACAGCAGTAGCACAGTATAATGCACATTGCCTGTAATAGGTAATATACAGCAGTAGCACAGTATAATGCACATTGCCTGTAAAAGGTAATATACAGCAGTAGCACAGTATAATGCACATTGCCTGTAATAGGTAATATACAGTAGTAGCACAGTATAATGTACATTGCCTGTAAAAGGTAACATACAGCAGGAGCACAGAATAATGTACATTGCCTGTAATAGGTAATATACAGAAGTAGCACAGTATAATGCACATTGCCTGTAATAGGTAACATACAGCAGTAGCACAGTATAATGTACATTGCATGTAATAGGTAATATACAGCAGTAGCACAGTATAATGCACATTGCCTGTAATAGGTAATATACAGCAGTAGCATAGTATAATGCACATGGCCTGTAATAGGTAATATACAGCAGTAGAACAGTAAAATGTACATTTCCTGTAATAGGTAATATACAGTAGTAGCACAGTATAATGGACATTGCCTGTAATAGGTAATATACAGTAGTAGCACAGTATAATGCACATTGCCTGTAATAGGTAATATATAGCAGTAGCACAGTATAATGGACATTGCCTGTAATAGGTAATATACAGCAGAAGCATAGTATAAAGGACATTGCCTGTAATAGGTAATATACAGCAGGAGCACAGTGTAATGCACATTGCCTGTAATAGGTAATATACAGCAGAAGCATAGTATAATGGACATTGCCTGTAATAGGTAATATACAGCAGGAGCACAGTGTAATGCACATTGCCTGTAATAGGTAATATACAGCAGTAGCACAGTATAATGCACATTACCTGTAATAGGTAATATACAGCAGTAGCACAGTATAATGCACATTGCCTGTAATAGGTAATATACAGCAGTAGCACAGTATAATGCACATTGCCTGTAATATGTAATATACAGCAGTAGTACACTATAATGCACTTTGCCTGTAATAGGTAATATACAGCAGTTGTACACTATAATGCACATTGCCTGTAATAGGTAATATACAGTAGTAGCACAGTATAATGCCAATTGCCTGTAATAGGTAATATACAGCAGTAGCACAGTATAATGCACATTGCCTGTAATAGGTAATATACAGCAGTAGCACAGTCTAATGCACATTGCCTGTAATAGGTAATATATAGCAGTAGCACAGTATAATGCACATTGCCTGTAATAGGTAATATACAGCAGTAGCACAGTATAATGCACATTGCCTGTAATAGGTAATATACAGCAGTAGCACAGTATAATGCACATTGCCTGTAATAGGTAATATACAGCAGTAGCACAGTATAATGCACATTGCCTGTAATAGGTAATATACAGTAGTAGCACAGTATAATGTACATTGCCTGTAAAAGGTAACATACAGGAGGAGCACAGAATAATGTACATTGCCTGTAATAGGTAATATACAGAAGTAGCACAGTATAATGCACATTGCCTGTAATAGGTAATATACAGCAGTAGCACAGTATAATGTACATTGCATGTAATAGGTAATATACAGCAGTAGCACAGTATAATGCACATTGCCTGTAATAGGTAATATACAGCAGTAGCACAGTATAATGCATATTGCCTGTAATAGGTAATATACAGCAGTAGCACAGTATAATGCACATTGCCTGTAATAGGTAATATACAGCAGTAGCACAGTATAATGCACATTGCCTGTAATAGGTAACATACAGCAGTAACACAGTATAATGCACATTGCCTGTAATAGGTAATATACAGCAGTAGCACAGTATAATGCATATTGCCTGTAATAGGTAATATACAGCAGTAGCACAGTATAATGCACATTGCCTATAATAGGTAATATACAGCAGTAGCACAGTATAATGCACATTGCCTGTAATAGGTAACATACAGCAGTAGCACAGTATAGTGCACATTACCTGTAATCGGTAATATACAGCAGTAGCACAGTATAATGCACATTGCCTGTAATAGGTAATATACAACAGTAGCACAGAATAATGTACATTGCCTGTAATAGGTAATATACAGCAGTAGCACAGTATAATGCACATTGCCTGTAATAGGAAATATACAGTAGTAGCACAGTATAATGCACATTGCCTGTAATAGGTAATATACAGCAGTAGCACAGTATAATGCACATTGCCTGAAATAGGTAATATACAATAGTAGCACAGTATAATGGACATTGCCTGTAATAGGAAACATACAGCAGTAGCACAGTATAATGCACATTGCCTGTAATAGGTAATATACAGCAGGAGCACAGTATAATACACAGGTGCTTACATTGCCTGTAATAGGTTATATACAGCAGGAGCACAGTATAATGCGCATTGCCTATAATAGGTAATATACAGCAGTAGCACAGTATAATGCACATTGCCTGAAATAGGTAATATACAGCAGTAGCACAGTATAATACACAGGTGTGTACATTGCCTATAATAGGTAATATACAGCAGTAGCACAGTATAACACACAGGTGTGCACATTGCCTGTTATAGGTAATATACAGCAGTAGCACAGTATAATGCACATTGTCTATAATAGGTAATATACAGCAGTAGCACAGTATAATACACAGGTGTGCACATTGCCTGTAATAGGTAATATACAGCAGTAGCACAGTATAATGCACGTTGCCTTTAATAGGTAATATACAACAGTAACACAGTATAATGTACATTGCCTGTAATAGGTAACATACAGCAGTAGCACAGTATAATGCACATTGCCTGTAATAGGTAATATACAGTAGTAGCACAGTATTATGCACATTGCCTGTAATAGGTAATATACAGCAGTAGCACAGTATAATGTACATTGCCTGTAATAGGTAATATACAGTAGTAGCACAGTATAATGCACATTGCCTGTAATAGGTAATATACAGCAGTAGTACAGTATAATGCACATTGCCTGTAATATGTAATATACAGCAGTAGTACACTATAATGCACTTTGCCTGTAATAGGTAATATACAGCAGAAGCACAGTATAATGCACATTGCCTGTAATAGGTAATATACAGCAGTAGCACAGTATAATGCACATTGCCTGTAATAGGTAATATACAGCAGTAGTACACTATAATGCACATTGCCTGTAATAGGTAATATACAGTAGTAGCACAGTATAATGCACATTGCCTGTAATAGGTAATATACAGCAGTAGCACAGTATAATGCACATTGCCTGTAATAGGTAATATATAGCAGTAGCACAGTATAATGCACATTGCCTGTAATAGGTAATATACAGCAGTAGCACAGTATAATGCACATTGCCTGTAATAGGTAATATACAGCAGTAGCACAGTATAATGCACATTGCCTGTAATAGGTAATATACAGC
This sequence comes from Taudactylus pleione, assembly GCA_031769625.1. Taxonomy (NCBI): domain Eukaryota; kingdom Metazoa; phylum Chordata; class Amphibia; order Anura; family Myobatrachidae; genus Taudactylus; species Taudactylus pleione. The sequence continues at coordinate 157,400 of JAUIMM010002123.1, forward strand.
AGTAGCACAGTATAATGCACATTGCCTGTAAAAGGTAATATACAGCAGTAGCACAGTATAATGCACATTGCCTGTAATAGGTAATATACAGTAGTAGCACAGTATAATGTACATTGCCTGTAAAAGGTAACATACAGCAGGAGCACAGAATAATGTACATTGCCTGTAATAGGTAACATACAGTAGTAGCACAGTATAATGCACATTGCCTGTAATAGGTAATATACAGAAGTAGCACAGTATAATGCACATTGCCTGTAATAGGTAACATACAGCAGTAGCACAGTATAATGCACATTGCCTGTAATAGGTAATATACAGCAGTAGCATAGTATAATGCACATGGCCTGTAATAGGTAATATACAGCAGTAGAACAGTATAATGTACATTTCCTGTAATAGGTAATATACAGTAGTAGCACAGTATAATGTACATTGCATGTAATAGGTAATATACAGCAGTAGCATAGTATAATGCACATGGCCTGTAATAGGTAATATACAGCAGTAGAACAGTATAATGTACATTTCCTGTAATAGGTAATATACAGTAGTAGCACAGTATAATGCACATTGCCTGTAATAGGTAATATACAGTAGTAGCACAGTATAATGCACATTGCCTGTAATAGGTAATATATAGCAGTAGCACAGTATAATGGACATTGCCTGTAATAGGTAATATACAGCAGAAGCATAGTATAATGGACATTGCCTGTAATAGGTAATATACAGCAGTAGCACAGTATAATGCACATTGCCTGTAATAGGTAATATACAGCAGTTGTACACTATAATGCACATTGCCTGTAATAGGTAATATACAGTAGTAGCACAGTATAATGCACATTGCCTGTAATAGGTAATATACAGCAGTAGCACAGTATAATGCACATTGCCTGTAATAGGTAATATACAGCAGTAGCACAGTATAATGCACATTGCCTGTAATAGGTAATATACAGTAGTAGCACAGTATAATGGACATTGCCTGTAATAGGTAACATACAGCAGTAGCACAGTATAATACAAAGGTGCGCACATTGCCTATAATAGGTAATATACAGTAGTAGCACAGTATAATGCACATTGCCTGTAATAGGTAATATACAGTAGTAGCACAGTATAATGTACATTGCCTGTAAAAGGTAACATACAGCAGGAGCACAGAATAATGTACATTGCCTGTAATAGGTAATATACAGAAGTAGCACAGTATAATGGACATTGCCTGTAATAGGTAATATACAGCAGAAGCATAGTATAATGGACATTGCCTGTAATAGGTAATATACAGCAGTAGCACAGTATAATGCACATTGCCTGTAATAGGTAATATACAGCAGTTGTACACTATAATGCACATTGCCTGTAATAGGTAATATACAGTAGTAGCACAGTATAATGCACATTGCCTGTAATAGGTAATATACAGCAGTAGCACAGTATAATGCACATTGCCTGTAATAGGTAATATACAGCAGTAGCACAGTATAATGCACATTGCCTGTAATAGGTAATATATAGCAGTAGCACAGTATAATGCACATTGCCTGTAATAGGTAATATACAGCAGTAGCACAGTATAATGCACATTGCCTGTAATAGGTAATATACAGCAGTAGCACAGTATAATGCACATTGCCTGTAATAGGTAATATACAGCAGTAGCACAGTGTAATGCACATTGCCTGTAATAGGTAATATACAGCAGTAGCACAGTATAATGCACATTGCCTGTAATAGGTAATATACAGTAGTAGCACAGTATAATGCACATTGCCTGTAATAGGTAACATACAGCAGTAGCACAGTATAATGTACATTGCATGTAATAGGTAATATACAGCAGTAGCACAGTATAATGCACATTGCCTGTAATAGGTAATATACAGCAGTAGCATAGTATAATGCACATGGCCTGTAATAGGTAATATACAGCAGTAGAACAGTATAATGTACATTTCCTGTAATAGGTAATATACAGTAGTAGCACAGTATAATGCACATTGCCTGTAATAGGTAATATACAGTAGTAGCACAGTATAATGCACATTGCCTGTAATAGGTAATATATAGCAGTAGCACAGTATAATGGACATTGCCTGTAATAGGTAATATACAGCAGAAGCATAGTATAATGGACATTGCCTGTAATAGGTAATATACAGCAGTAGCACAGTATAATGCACATTGCCTGTAATAGGTAATATACAGCAGTTGTACACTATAATGCACATTGCCTGTAATAGGTAATATACAGTAGTAGCACAGTATAATGCACATTGCCTGTAATAGGTAATATACAGCAGTAGCACAGTATAATGCACATTGCCTGTAATAGGTAATATACAGCAGTAGCACAGTATAATGCACATTGCCTGTAATAGGTAATATACAGCAGTAGCACAGTATAATGGACATTGCCTGTAATAGGTAACATACAGCAGTAGCACAGTATAATACAAAGGTGCGCACATTGCCTATAATAGGTAATATACAGTAGTAGCACAGTATAATGCACATTGCCTGTAATAGGTAATATACAGTAGTAGCACAGTATAATGTACATTGCCTGTAAAAGGTAACATACAGCAGGAGCACAGAATAATGTACATTGCCTGTAATAGGTAATATACAGAAGTAGCACAGTATAATGGACATTGCCTGTAATAGGTAATATACAGCAGAAGCATAGTATAATGGACATTGCCTGTAATAGGTAATATACAGCAGTAGCACAGTATAATGCACATTGCCTGTAATAGGTAATATACAGCAGTTGTACAATATAATGCACATTGCCTGTAATAGGTAATATACAGTAGTAGCACAGTATAATGCACATTGCCTGTAATAGGTAACATACAGCAGTAGCACAGTATAATGCACATTGCCTGTAATAGGTAATATACAGCAGTAGCACAGTATAATGCACATTGCCTGTAATAGGTAATATATAGCAGTAGCACAGTATAATGCACATTGCCTGTAATAGGTAATATACAGCAGTAGCACAGTATAATGCACATTGCCTGTAATAGGTAATATACAGCAGTAGCACAGTATAATGCACATTGCCTGTAATAGGTAATATACAGCAGTAGCACAGTGTAATGCACATTGCCTGTAATAGGTAATATACAGCAGTAGCACAGTATAATGCACATTGCCTGTAATAGGTAATATACAGCAGTAGCACAGTATAATGCACATTGCCTGTAATAGGTAATATACAGAAGTAGCACAGTATAATGCACATTGCATGTAATAGGTAATATACAGCAGTAGCACAGTATAATGCACATTGCCTGTAATAGGTAACATACAGCAGTAGCACAGTATAATGCACATTGCCTGTAATAGGTAATACACAGCAGTAGCACAGTATAATGCACATTGCCTGTAATAGGTAACATACAGCAGTAGCACAGTATAATGCACATTGCCTGTAATAGGTAATATACAGCAGTAGCACAGTATAATGGACATTGCCTGTAATAGGGAACATACAGCAGTAGCACAGTATAATGTACATTGCCTGTAATAGGTAACATACAGCAGTAGCACAGTATAATGCACATTGCCTGTAAAAGGTAACATACAGCAGGAGCACAGTATAATGCACATTGCCTGTAATAGGTAACATACAGCAGTAGCACAGTATAATGCACATTGCCTGTAATAGGTAACATACAGCAGTAGCACAGTATAATACACATTGCCTGTAATAGGTAATATACAGTAGTAGCACAGTATAATACACAGGTACGTACATTGCCTGTAATAGGTAATATACAGCAGTAGCACTGTATAATACACATTGCCTGTAATAGGTAATTAACAGTAGTAGCAGAGTATAATACACATTGCCTGTAATAGGTAATATACAGTAGTAGCACAGTATAATACACAGGTACGTACATTGCCTGTAATAGGTAATATACAGCAGTAGCACAGTATAATGCACATTGCCTGTAATAGGTAACATACAGCAGTAGCACAGTATAATACACATTGCCTGTAATAGGTAATATACAGTAGTAGCACAGTATAATGCACATTGCCTGTAATAGGTAACATACAGCAGGAGCACAGTATAATGCACATTGCCTGTAATAGGAAATATACAGCAGTAGCACAGTATAATGCACATTGCCTGTAATAGGTAACATACAGCAGTAGCACAGTATAATACACATTGCCTGTAATAGGTAATATACAGTAGTAGCACAGTATAATACACGTTGCCTGTAATAGGTAATATACAGCAGTAGCACAGTATAATGCACATTGCCTGTCATAGGTAATATACAGCAGTAGCACAGTATAATACACATTGCCTGTAATAGGTAATATACAGCAGTAGCACAGTATAATACACATTGCCTGTAATAGGTAATATACAGTAGTAGCACAGTATAATACACATTGCCTGTAAAAGGTAATATACAGCAGTAGCACAGTATAATGCACATTGCCTGTAATAGGTAATATACAGCAGTAGCACAGTATAATGCACATTGCCTGTAATAGGTAACATACAGCAGTAGCACAGTATAATGCACATTGCCTGTAATAGGTAATATACAGCAGTAGCACAGTATAATGCACATTGCCTGTAATAGGTAATATACAGCAGTAGCACAGAATAATACACATTGCCTGTAATAGGTAATATACAGCAGTAGCACAGTATAATACACATTGCCTGTAATAGGTAATATACAGCAGTAGCACAGTATAATGCACATTGCCTGTAATAGGTAATATACAGTAGTAGCACAGTATAATACACATTGCCTGTAAAAGGTAATATACAGCAGTAGCACAGTATAATGCACATTGCCTGTAAAAGGTAATATACAGCAGTAGCACAGTATAATGCACATTGCCTGTAAAAGGTAATATACAGCAGTAGCACAGTATAATGCACATTGCCTGTAATAGGTAATATACAGCAGTAGCACAGTATAATGCACATTGCCTGTAAAAGGTAATATACAGCAGTAGCACAGTATAATGCACATTGCCTGTAATAGGTAATATACAGCAGTAGCACAGTATAATGCACATTGCCTGTAAAAGGTAATATACAGCAGTAGCACAGTATAATGCACATTGCCTGTAAAAGGTAATATACAGCAGTAGCACAGTATAATGCACATTGCCTGTAATAGATAATATACAGCAGTAGCACAGTATAATACACATTGCCTGTAAAAGGTAATATACAGCAGTAGCACAGTATAATGCACATTGCCTGTAATAGGTAATATACAGCAGTAGCACAGTATAATGCACATTGCCTGTAATAGGTAATATACAGCAGTAGCACAGTATAATGCACATTGCCTGTAATAGGTAATATACAGCAGTAGCACAGTATAATGCACATTGCCTGTAATAGGTAATATACAGCAGTAGCACAGTATAATACACATTGCCTGTAATAGGTATATACAGCAGTAGCACAGTATAATGCACATTGCCTGTAATAGGTAATATATAGCAGTAGCACAGTATAATGGACATTGCCTGTAATAGGTAATATACAGCAGTAGCACAGTATAATGGACATTGCCTGTAATAGATAATATACAGCAATAGCACAGTATAATGCACATTACCTGTAATAGGTAATATACAGCAGTATCAAAGTATAATGGACATTGCCTATAATAGGTAATATACAGCAGTAGTACAGTATAATACACAGGTGTGGACATTGCCTGTAATAGGTAATATATAGTAGTAGCACAGTATAATGCACATTGCCTGTAATAGGTAATATACAGCAGTAGCACAGTATAAAAGACATTGCCTGTAATAGGTAATATACAGCAGTAGCACAGTATAATGCACATTGCCTGTAATAGGTAATATACAGCAGTAGCACAGTATAATGGACATTGCCTGTAATAGGTAATATACAGCAGTAGCACAGTATAATGCACATTGCCTGTAAAAGGTAATATACAGTAGTAGCACAGTATAATGCACATTGCCTGTAAAAGGTAATATACAGTAGTAGCACAGTATAATGCACATTGTCTGTAATAGGTAATATACAGCCGTAGCACAGTATAATACACATTGCCTGTAATAGATAATATACAGCAGTAGCACAGTATAATACACATTGCCTGTAAAAGGTAATATACAGCTGTAGCACAGTATAATGCACATTGCCTGTAATAGGTAATATACAGCTGTAGCACAGTATAATGCACATTGCCTGTAATAGGTAATATACAGCAGTAGCACAGTATAATGCACATTGCCTGTAATAGGTAATATACAGCAGTAGCACAGTATAATGCACATTGCCTGTAATAGGTAATATACAGCAGTAGCACAGTATAATGCACATTGCCTGTAATAGGTAATATACAGCAGTAGCACAGTATAATACACATTGCCTGTAATAGGTATATACAGCAGTAGCACAGTATAATGCACATTGCCTGTAATAGGTAATATATAGCAGTAGCACAGTATAATGGACATTGCCTGTAATAGGTAATATACAGCAGTAGCACAGTATAATGGACATTGCCTGTAATAGATAATATACAGCAATAGCACAGTATAATGCACATTACCTGTAATAGGTAATATACAGCAGTATCAAAGTATAATGGACATTGCCTGTAATAGGTAATATACAGCAGTAACACAGTATAATACACAGGGGCGTACATTGCCTATAATAGGTAATATACAGCAGTAGTACAGTATAATACACAGGTGTGGACATTGCCTGTAATAGGTAATATATAGTAGTAGCACAGTATAATGCACATTGCCTGTAATAGGTAATATACAGCAGTAGCACAGTATAAAAGACATTGCCTGTAATAGGTAATATACAGCAGTAGCACAGTATAATGCACATGGCCTATAATAGGTAACATACAGCAGTAGCACAGTATAATGCACATTGCCTGTAATAGGTAATATATAGTAGTAGCACAGTATAATGCACATTGCCTGTAATAGGTAATATACAGCAGTAGCACAGTATAATGCACATTGCCTGTAATAGGTAATATACAGCAGTAGCACAGAATAATACACATTGCCTGTAATAGGTAATATACAGCAGTAGCACAGTATAATACACATTGCCTGTAATAGGTAATATACAGCAGTAGCACAGTATAATGCACATTGCCTGTAATAGGTAATATACAGCAGTAGCACAGTATAATGCACATTGCCTGTAATAGGTAATATACAGCAGTAGCACAGAATAATACACATTGCCTGTAATAGGTAATATACAGCAGTAGCACAGTATAATACACATTGCCTGTAATAGGTAATATACAGCAGTAGCACAGTATAATGCACATAGCCTGTAATAGGTAATATACAGCAATAGCACAGTATAATGCACATTGCCTGTAATAGGTAATATACAGCAGTAGCACAGTATAATGCACATTGCCTGTAAAAGGTAATATACAGCAGTAGCACAGTATAATGCACATTGCCTGTAATAGATAATATACAGCAGTAGCACAGTATAATGCACATTGCCTGTAATAGGTAATATACAGCAGTAGCACAGTATAATGGACATTGCCTGTAATAGGTAATATACAGCAGTAGCACAGTATAATGGACATTGCCTGTAATAGGTAATATACAGCAGTAGCACAGTATAATGGACATTGCCTGTAATAGATAATATACAGCAATAGCACAGTATAATGCACATTACCTGTAATAGGTAATATACAGCAGTATCAAAGTATAATGGACATTGCCTGTAATAGGTAATATATAGCAGTAGCACAGTATAATGGACATTGCCTGTAATAGGTAATATACAGCAGAAGCATAGTATAATGGACATTGCCTGTAATAGGTAATATACAGCAGTAGCACAGTATAATGCACATTGCCTGTAATAGGTAATATACAGCAGTTGTACACTATAATGCACATTGCCTGTAATAGGTAATATACAGTAGTAGCACAGTATAATGCACATTGCCTGTAATAGGTAATATACAGCAGTAGCACAGTATAATGCACATTGCCTGTAATAGGTAATATACAGCAGTAGCACAGTATAATGCACATTGCCTGTAATAGGTAATATATAGCAGTAGCACAGTATAATGCACATTTCCTGTAATTGGTAATATACAGCAGTAGCACAGTATAATGCACATTGCCTGTAATAGGTAATATACAGCAGTAGCACAGTATAATGCACATTGCCTGTAATAGGTAATATACAGCAGTAGCACAGTGTAATGCACATTGCCTGTAATAGGTAATATACAGCAGTAGCACAGTATAATGCACATTGCCTGTAATAGGTAATATACAGCAGTAGCACAGTATAATGTACATTGCCTGTAAAAGGTAACATACAGCAGTAGCACAGTATAATGCACATTGCCTGTAATAGGTAATATACAGCATTAGCACAGTATAATGGACATTGCCTGTAATAGGTAATATACAGCAGTAGCACAGTATAATGCACATTGCCTGTAATAGGTAATATACAGAAGTAGCACAGTATAATGCACATTGCATGTAATAGGTAATATACAGCAGTAGCACAGTATAATGCACATTGCCTGTAATAGGTAACATACAGCAGTAGCACAGTATAATGCACATTGCCTGTAATAGGTAATATATAGCAGTAGCACAGTATAATGTACATTGCCTGTAATAGGTAATACACAGCAGTAGCACAGTATAATGCACATTGCCTGTAATAGGTAACATACAGCAGTAGCACAGTATAATGCACATTGCCTGTAATAGGTAATATACAGCAGTAGCACAGTATAATACACATTGCCTGTAATAGGTAACATACAGCAGTAGCACAGTATAATCTACATTGCCTGTAATAGGTAATACACAGCAGTAGCACAGTATAATGCACATTGCCTGTAATAGGTAACATACAGCAGTAGCACAGTATAATGCACATTGCCTGTAATAGGTAATATACAGCAGTAGCACAGTATAATGTACATTGCCTGTAATAGGTAACATACAGCAGTAGCACAGTATAATGCACATTGCCTGTAAAAGGTAACATACAGCAGTAGCACAGTATAATGCACATTGCCTGTAATAGGTAACATACAGCAGTAGCACAGTATAATGCACATTGCCTGTAATAGGTAACATACAGCAGTAGCACAGTATAATACACATTGCCTGTAATAGGTAATATACAGTAGTAGCACAGTATAATACACAGGTACGTACATTGCCTGTAATAGGTAATATACAGCAGTAGCACTGTATAATACACATTGCCTGTAATAGGTAATTAACAGTAGTAGCAGAGTATAATACACATTGCCTGTAATAGGTAATATACAGTAGTAGCACAGTATAATACACAGGTACGTACATTGCCTGTAATAGGTAATATACAGCAGTAGCACAGTATAATGCACATTGCCTGTAATAGGTAACATACAGCAGTAGCACAGTATAATACACATTGCCTGTAATAGGTAATATACAGTAGTAGCACAGTATAATACACAGGTACGTACATTGCCTGTAATAGGTAATATACAGCAGTAGCACAGTATAATGTACATTGCCTGTAATAGGTAATATACAGCAGTAGCACAGTATAATGCACATTGCCTGTAATAGGTAATATACAGTAGTAGCACAGTATAATGCACATTGCCTGTAATAGGTAACATACAGCAGGAGCACAGTATAATGCACATTGCCTGTGATAGGAAATATACAGCAGTAGCACAGTATAATGCACATTGCCTGTAATAGGTAACATACAGCAGTAGCACAGTATAATACACATTGCCTGTAATAGGTAATATACAGTAGTAGCACAGTATAATGCACATTGCCTGTAATAGGTAACATACAGCAGGAGCACAGTATAATACACGTTGCCTGTAATAGGTAATATACAGCAGTAGCACAGTATAATGCACATTGCCTGTCATAGGTAATATACAGCAGTAGCACAGTATAATGTACATTGCCTGTCATAGGTAATATACAGCAGTAGCACAGTATAATGTACATTGCCTGTAATAGGTAATATACAGTAGTAGCACAGTATAATGCACTTTGCCTGTTATAGGTAATATACAGCAGTAGCACAGTATAATGCACATTGCCTGTAATAGGTAATATACAGCAGTAGCACAGTATAATACACATTGCCTGTAATAGGTAATATACAGCAGTAGCACAGTATAATACACATTGCCTGTAATAGGTAATATACAGTAGTAGCACAGTATAATACACATTGCCTGTAAAAGGTAATATACAGCAGTAGCACAGTATAATGCACATTGCCTGTAATAGGTAATATACAGCAGTAGCACAGTATAATGCACATTGCCTGTAATAGGTAACATACAGCAGTAGCACAGTATAATGCACATTGCCTGTAATAGGTAATATACAGCAGTAGCACAGTATAATGCACATTGCCTGTAATAGGTAATATACAGCAGTAGCACAGTATAATGCACATTGCCTGTAATAGGTAACATACAGCAGTAGCACAGTATAATGCACATTGCCTGTAATAGGTAATATACAGCAGTAGCACAGAATAATACACATTGCCTGTAATAGGTAATATACAGCAGTAGCACAGTATAATACACATTGCCTGTAATAGGTAATATACAGCAGTAGCACAGTATAATGCACATTGCCTGTAAAAGGTAATATACAGCAGTAGCACAGTATAATGCACATTGCCTTTAATAGATAATATACAGCAGTAGCACAGTATAATACACATTGCCTGTAAAAGGTAATATACAGCAGTAGCACAGTATAATGCACATTGCCTGTAATAGGTAATATACAGCAGTAGCACAGTATAATGCACATTGCCTGTAATAGGTAATATACAGCAGTAGCACAGTATAATGCACATTGCCTGTAATAGGTAATATACAGCAGTAGCACAGTATAATGCACATTGCCTGTAATAGGTAATATACAGCAGTAGCACAGTATAATACACATTGCCTGTAATAGGTATATACAGCAGTAGCACAGTATAATGGACATTGCCTGTAATAGGTAATATACAGCAGTAGCACAGTATAATGGACATTGCCTGTAATAGATAATATACAGCAATAGCACAGTATAATGCACATTACCTGTAATAGGTAATATACAGCAGTATCAAAGTATAATGGACATTGCCTGTAATAGGTAATATACAGCAGTAACACAGTATAATACACAGGGGCGTACATTGCCTATAATAGGTAATATACAGCAGTAGTACAGTATAATACACAGGTGTGGACATTGCCTGTAATAGGTAATATATAGTAGTAGCACAGTATAATGCACATTGCCTGTAATAGGTAATATACAGCAGTAGCACAGTATAAAAGACATTGCCTGTAATAGGTAATATACAGCAGTAGCACAGTATAATGCACATTGCCTGTAATAGGTAATTTACAGCAGTAGCACAGTATAATGGACATTGCCTGTAATAGGTAATATACAGCAGTAGCACAGTATAATGCACATTGCCTGTAATAGGTAATATACAGCAGTAGCACAGTATAATGCACATTGCCTGTAATAGGTAATATACAGCAGTAGCACAGTATAATGCACATTGCCTGTAATAGGTAATATACAGCAGTAGCACAGTATAATGGACATTGCCTGTAATAGATAATATACAGCAATAGCACAGTATAATGCACATTGCCTGTAATAGGTAATATACAGCAGTAGCACAGTATAATGCACATTGCCTGTAATAGGTAATATACAGCAGTAGCACAGTATAATGGACATTGCCTGTAATAGATAGTATACAGCAATAGCACAGTATAATGCACATTACCTGTAATAGGTAATATACAGCAGTATCAAAGTATAATGGACATTGCCTGTAATAGGTAATATACAGCAGTAACACAGTATAATACACAGGGGCGTACATTGCCTATAATAGGTAATATACAGCAGTAGTACAGTATAATACACAGGTGTGGACATTGCCTGTAATAGGTAATATATAGTAGTAGCACAGTATAATGCACATTGCCTGTAATAGGTAATATACAGCAGTAGCACAGTATAAAAGACATTGCCTGTAATAGGTAATATACAGCAGTAGCACAGTATAATGCACATTGCCTGTAATAGGTAATATACAGCAGTAGCACAGTATAAAAGACATTGCCTGTAATAGGTAATATACAGCAGTAGCACAGTATAATGCACATTGCCTGTAAAAGGTAATATACAGCAGTAGCACAGTATAATGCACATTGCCTGTAATAGATAATATACAGCAGTAGCACAGTATAATGCACATTGCCTGTAAAAGGTAATATACAGCAGTAGCACAGTATAATGCACATTGCCTGTAATAGGTAATATACAGCAGTAGCACAGTACAATGCACATTGCCTGTAATAGGTAATATACAGCAGTAGCACAGTATAATGCACATTGCCTGTAATAGGTAATATACAGCAGTAGCACAGTATAATGCACATTGCCTGTAATAGGTAATATACAGCAGTAGCACAGTATAATACACATTGCCTGTAATAGGTATATACAGCAGTAGCACAGTATAATGCACATTGCCTGTAATAGGTAATATATAGCAGTAGCACAGTATAATGGACATTGCCTGTAATAGGTAATATACAGCAGTAGCACAGTATAATGGACATTGCCTGTAATAGATAATATACAGCAATAGCACAGTATAATGCACATTACCTGTAATAGGTAATATACAGCAGTATCAAAGTATAATGGACATTGCCTGTAATAGGTAATATACAGCAGTAACACAGTATAATACACAGGGGCGTACATTGCCTATAATAGGTAATATACAGCAGTAGTACAGTATAATACACAGGTGTGGACATTGCCTGTAATAGGTAATATATAGTAGTAGCACAGTATAATGCACATTGCCTGTAATAGGTAATATACAGCAGTAGTACAGTATAAAAGACATTGCCTGTAATAGGTAATATACAGCAGTAGCACAGTATAATGCACATTGCCTGTAATAGGTAATATACAGCAGTAACACAGTATAATACACAGGGGCGTACATTGCCTATAATAGGTAATATACAGCAGTAGTACAGTATAATGCACAGGTGTGGACATTGCCTGTAATAGGTAATATATAGTAGTAGCACAGTATAATGCACATTGCCTGTAATAGGTAATATACAGCAGTAGCACAGTATAATGCACATTGCCTGTAATAGGTAATATACAGCAGTAGCACAGTATAATGCACATTGCCTGTAATAGGTAATATACAGCAGTAGCACAGTATAATGGACATTGCCTGTAATAGGTAATATATAGCAGTAGCACAGTATAATGGACATTGCCTGTAATAGGTAATATACAGCAGAAGCATAGTATAATGGACATTGCCTGTAATAGGTAATATACAGCAGTAGCACAGTATAATGCACATTGCCTGTAATAGGTAATATACAGCAGTAGCACAGTATAATGGACATTGCCTGTAATAGGTAATATATAGCAGTAGCACAGTATAATACACATTGCCTGTAATAGGTAATATACAGCAGTAGCACAGTATAATGGACATTGCCTGTAATAGGTAATATATAGCAGTAGCACAGTATAATGGACATTGCCTGTAATAGGTAATATACAGCAGAAGCATAGTATAATGGACATTGCCTGTAATAGGTAATATACAGCAGTAGCACAGTATAATGCACATTGCCTGTAATAGGTAATATACAGCAGTTGTACACTATAATGCACATTGCCTGTAATAGGTAATATACAGTAGTAGCACAGTATAATGCACATTGCCTGTAATAGGTAATATACAGCAGTAGCACAGTATAATGCACATTGCCTGTAATAGGTAATATACAGCAGTAGCACAGTATAATGCACAGGTGTGGACATTGCCTGTAATAGGTAATATATAGTAGTAGCACAGTATAATGCACATTGCCTGTAATAGGTAATATACAGCAGTAGCACAGTATAAAAGACATTGCCTATAATAGGTAATATACAGCATTAGTACAGTATAATACACAGGTGTGGACATTGCCTATAATAGGTAATATACAGCAGTAGCACAGTATAATGCACATTGCCTATAATAGGTAATATACAGCAGTAGCACAGTATAATGCACATTGCCTATAATAGGTAATATACAGCAGTAGCAAAGTATAATGCACAGGTGCGTATATTGCCTTTAATAGGTAATATACAGCAGTAGCACAGTATAATGCACATTGCCTGTAATAGGTAATACACAGCAGTAGCACAGTATAATGCACATTGCCTATAATAGGTAATATACAGCAGTAGCAAAGTATAATGCACAGGTGCGTATATTGCCTTTAATAGGTAATATACAGCAGTAGCACAGTATAATGCACATTGTCTGTAATAGGTAATATACAGCAGTAGCACAGTATAATGCACATTGTCTGTAATAGGTAATATACAGCAGTAGCACAGTATAATGTACATTTCCTGTAATAGGTAATATACAGCAGTAGCACACTATAATGTACATTGCCTGTAATAGGTAATATACAGCAGTAGTACAGTATAATTTACATTGTCTGTAATAGGTAATATACAACAGTAGCACAGTATAATGTACATTGCCTGTAATAGGTAATATACAGCAGTAGCACACTATAATGTACATTGCCTGTAATAGGTAATATACAACAGTAGCACAGTATAATGCACATTGCCTGTAATAGGTAATATACAACAGTAGCACAGTATAATGGACATTGCCTGTAATAGGTAATATACAGCAGTAGCACAGTATAAAAGACATTGCCTGTAATAGGTAATATACAGCAGTAGCACAGTATAATGCACAGGTGTGGACATTGCCTGTAATAGGTAATATATAGTAGTAGCACAGTATAATGCACATTGCCTGTAATAGGTAATATACAGCAGTAGCACAGTATAATACACATTGCCTGTAATAGGTAATATACAGCAGTAGCACAGTATAATGCACATTGCCTGTAATAGGTTATATACAGCAGTAGCACAGTATAATGCACATTGCCTGTAATAGGTATATACAGCAGTAGCACAGTATAATGCACATTGCCTGTAATAGTTAATATACAGCAGTAAAACAGTATAATGCACATTGCCTGTAATAGATAATATACAGCAGTAGAACAGTATAATACACATTGCCTGTAATAGGTAATATACAGCAGTAGCACATTATAATGTACATTGCCTGTAATAGGTAATATACAGCAGTAGCACAGTATAATGCACATTGCCTGTAATAGGTAATATACAGCAGTAGCACAGTATAATACATATTGCCTGTAATAGGTAATATACAGTAGTAGCACAGTATAATGCACATTGCATGTAATAGGTAATATACAGCAGTAGCATAGTATAATGCACATGGCCTGTAATAGGTAATATACAGCAGTAGCACAGTATAATGCACATTGCCTGTAATAGGTAACATACAGCAGTAGCACAGTATAATGTACATTGCCTGTAATAGGTAATATACAGCAGTAGCATAGTATAATGCACATGGCCTGTAATAGGTAATATACAGCAGTAGCACAGTATAATGCACATTGCCTGTAAAAGGTAACATACAGCAGGAGCACAGTATAATGCACATTGGCTGTAATAGGTAACATACAGCAGTAGCACAGTATAATGCACATTGCCTGTAATAGGTAACATACAGCAGTAGCACAGTATAATACACATTGCCTGTAATAGGTAATATACAGTAGTAGCACAGTATAATACACATGTACGTACATTGCCTGTAATAGGTAATATACAGCAGTAGCACAGTATAATGCACATTGCCTGTAATAGGTAATATACAGCAGTAGCACAGTATAATACACATTACCTGTAATAGGTAATATACAGTAGTAGCACAGTATAATACACAGGTACGTACATTGCCTGTAATAGGTAATATACAGCAGTAGCACAGTATAATGGACATTGCCTGTAATAGGTAATATACAGCAGTAGGACAGTATAATGCACATTGCCTGTAATAGGTAATATACAGCAGTAGCACAGTATAATGGACATTGCCTGTAATAGGTAATATACAGCAGTAGGACAGTATAATGCACATTGCCTGTAATAGGTAATATACAGCAGTAGCACAGTATAATGCACATTGCCTGTAATAGGTAACATACAGCAGTAGCACAGTATAATACACATTGCCTGTAATAGGTAATATACAGTAGTAGCACAGTATAATACACAGGTACGTATATTGCCTGTAATAGGTAATATACAGCAGTAGCACAGTATAATGCACATTGCCTGTAATAGGTAATATACAGCAGTAGCACAGTATAATGCACATTGTCTGTAATAGGTAATATACAGCAGTAGCAAAGAATAATGCACATTGCCTGTTATAGGTAATATACAGCAGTAGCACAGTATAATCAACTTTGCCTGTAATAGGTAATATACAGTAGTAGCACAGTATAATGCAAATTGCCTGTTAAAGGTAATATACAGCAGTAGCACAGTATAATGCACATTGCCTGTAATAGGTAATATACAGTAGTAGCACAGTATAATGCACATTGCCTGTAATAGGTAACATACAGCAGGAGCACAGTATAATGCACATTGCCTGTAATAGGAAATATACAGCAGTAGCACAGTATAATACACATTGCCTGTAATAGGTAATATACAGCAGGAGCACAGTATAATACACATTGCCTGTAATAGGTAATATACAGCAGTAGCACAGTATAATGCACATTGCCTGTAATAGGTAACATACAGCAGTAGCACAGTATAATACACATTGCCTGTAATAGGTAATATACAGCAGGAGCACAGTATAATACACATTGCCTGTAATAGGTAATATACAGCAGTAGCATAGTATAATGCACATTGCCTGTAATAGGTATTATACAGCAGTAGCACAGTATAATGCACATTGCCTGTAATAGGTAATATACAGCAGTAGCACAGTATAATGCACAATGCCTGTAATAGGTAATATACAGCAGTAGCACAGTATAATGCACATTGCCTGTAATAGGAAATATACAGCAGTAGCACAGTATAATGCACATTGCCTGTAATAGGTAATATACAGCAGTAGCCCAGTATAATGCACAATGCCTGTAATAGGTAATATACAGCAGTAGCACAGTATAATGCACATTGCCTGTAATAGGTAATATACAGCAGGAGCACAGTATAATACACATTGCCTGTAATAGGTAATATACAGCAGTAGCATAGTATAATGCACATTGCCTGTAATAGGTAATATACAGCAGTAGCACAGTATAATGCACATTGCCTGTAATAGGAAATATACAGCAGTAGCACAGTATAATGCACATTGCCTGTAATAGGTAATATACAGCAGTAGCACAGTATAATGCACAATGCCTGTAATAGGTAATATACAGCAGTAGCACAGTATAATGCACATTGCCTGTAATAGGTAATATACAGCAGGAGCACAGTATAATACACATTGCCTGTAATAGGTAATATACAGCAGTAGCATAGTATAATGCACATTGCCTGTAATAGGTAATATACAGCAGTAGCACAGTATAATGCACATTGCCTGTTATAGGTAATATACAGCAGTAGCACAGTATAATGTACATTGCCTGTAATAGGTAATATACGGTAGTAGCACAGTATAATGCACATTGCCTGTTATAGGTAATATACAGCAGTAGCACAGTATAATGCACATTGCCTGTAATAGGTAATATACAGCAGTAGCACAGTATAATACACATTGCCTGTAATAGGTAATATACAGCAGTAGCACAGTATAATACACATTGCCTGTAATAGGTAATATACAGCAGTAGCACAGTATAATGCACATTGCCTGTAATAGGTAACATACAGCAGTAGCACAGTATAATGCACATTTCCTGTAATAGGTAATATACAGCAGTAGCACAGTATAATGCACATTGCCTGTAATAGGTAATATATAGCAGTAGCACAGTATAATACACATTGCCTGTAATAGGTAATATACAGCAGTAGCACAGTATAATACACATTGCCTGTAAAAGGTAATATACAGCAGTAGCACAGTATAATGTACATTGCCTGTAATAGGTAATATACAGCAGTAGCACAGTATAATGCACATTGCCTGTAATAGGTAATATACAGCAGTAGCACAGTATAATGCACATTGCCTGTAATAGGTAACATACAGCAGTAGCACAGTATAATGCACATTGCCTGTAATAGGTAATATACAGCAGTAGCACAGTATAATACATATTGCCTGTAATAGGTAATATACAGTAGTAGCACAGTATAATGCACATTGCATGTAATAGGTAATATACAGTAGTAGCACAGTATAATGCACCTTGCCTGTAATAGGTAATATACAGCAGTAGAACAGTATAATGCACATTGCCTGTAATAGGTAATATACAGCAGTAGCACAGTATAATGCACATTGCCTGTAATAGGTAACATACAGCAGTAGCACAGTATAATGCACATTGCCTGTAATAGGTAATATCCAGCAGTAGCACAGTATAATACATATTGCCTGTAATAGGTAATATACAGCAGTAGCACAGTATAATGCACATTGCCTGTAATAGGTAATATACAGCAGTAGCACAGTATAATGCACATTGCCTGTAATAGGAATATACAGTAGTAGCACAGTATAATGTACATTGCATGTAATAGGTAATATACAGTAGTAGCACAGTATAATGCACATTGCCTGTAATAGGTAATATACAGCAGTAGCACAGTATAATGCACATTGCATGTAATAGGTAATATACAGTAGTAGCACAGTATAATGCACATTGCCTGTAATAGGTAATATACAGCAGTAGCACAGTATAATGCACATTGCCTGTAATAGGTAATATACAGCAGTAGCACAGTATAATGCACATTGCCTGTAATAGGTAATATACAGCAGTAGCACAGTATAATGCACATTGCCTGTAATAGGTAATATACAGCAGTAGCACAGTATAATGCGCATTGCCTATAATAGGTAATATACAACAGTAGCAAAGTATAATGCACAGGTGCGTATATTGCCTTTAATAGGTAATATACAGCAGTAGCACAGTATAATGCACATTGCCTGTAATAGGTAATATACAGCAGTAGCACAGTATAATGTACATTGCCTGTAATAGGTAATATACAGCAGTAGCACAGTATAATGCGCATTGCCTATAATAGGTAATATACAACAGTAGCAAAGTATAATGCACAGGTGCGTATATTGCCTTTAATAGGTAATATACAGCAGTAGCACAGTATAATGCACATTGCCTGTAATAGGTAATATACAGCAGTAGCACAGTATAATGCACATTGCCTGTAATAGGTAATATCCAGTAGTAGCACAGTATAATGCACATTGCCTGTTATAGGTAATATACAGCAGTAGCACAGTATAATGCACATTGCCTGTAATAGGTAATATACAGCAGTAGCACAGTATAATACACATTGCCTGTAATAGGTAATATACAGCAGTAGCACAGTATAATACACATTGCCTGTAATAGGTAATATACAGCAGTAGCACAGTATAATGCACATTGCCTGTAAGAGGTAATATACAGCAGTAGCACAGTATAATACACATTGCCTGTAATAGGTAATATACAGTAGTAGCACAGTATAATACACATTGCCTGTAAAAGGTAATATACAGCAGTAGCACAGTATAATGCACATTGCCTGTAATAGGTAATATACAGCAGTAGCACAGTATAATGCACATTGCCTGTAATAGGTAACATACAGCAGTAGCACAGTATAATGCACATTGCCTGTAATAGGTAATATACAGCAGTAGCACAGTATAATGCACATTGCCTGTAATAGGTAATATACAGCAGTAGCACAGTATAATGCACATTGCCTGTAAAAGGTAATATACAGCAGTAGCACAGTATAATGCACATTGCCTGTAATAGATAATATACAGCAGTAGCACAGTATAATGCACATTGCCTGTAATAGGTAATATACAGCAGTAGCACAGTATAATGGACATTGCCTGTAATAGGTAATATATAGCAGTAGCACAGTATAATGGACATTGCCTGTAATAGGTAATATACAGCAGTAGCACAGTATAATGCACATTGCCTGTAATAGGTAATATACAGTAGTAGCACAGTATAATGCACATTGCGTGTTAAAGGTTATATACAGTAGAAGCACAGTATAATGGACATTGCCTGTAATAGATAATATACAGCAATAGCACAGTATAATGCACATTGCCTGTAATAGGTAATATATAGTAGTAGCACAGTATAATGCACATTGCCTGTAATAGGTAATATACAGCAGTAGCACAGTATAAAAGACATTGCCTGTAATAGGTAATATACAGCAGTAGCACAGTATAATGCACATTGCCTATAATAGGTAATATACAGCAGTAGTACAGTATAATACACAGGTGTGGACATTGCCTGTAATAGGTAATATATAGTAGTAGCACAGTATAATGCACATTGCCTGTAATAGGTAATATACAGCAGTAGCACAGTATAATGCACATTGCCTATAATAGGTAATATACAGCAGTAGCACAGTATAATGCACATTGCCTATAATAGGTAATATACAGCAGTAGCAAAGTATAATGCACAGGTGCGTATATTGCCTTTAATAGGTAATATACAGCAGTAGCACAGTATAATGCACATTGCCTGTAATAGGTAATACACAGCAGTAGCACAGTATAATGCACATTGCCTATAATAGGTAATATACAGCAGTAGCAAAGTATAATGCACAGGTGCGTATATTGCCTTTAATAGTTAATATACAGCAGTAGCACAGTATAATGCACATTGTCTGTAATAGGTAATATACAGCAGTAGCATAGTATAATGCACATTGTCTGTAATAGGTAATATACAACAGTAGCACAGTATAATGTACATTGCCTGTAATAGGTAATATACAGCAGTAGCACACTATAATGTACATTGCCTGTAATAGGTAATATACAGCAGTATCACAGTATAATGCACATTGCCTGTAATAGGTAATATATAGCAGTAGCACAGTATAATTTACATTGCCTGTAATAGGTAATATATAGCAGTAGCACAGTATAATGGACATTGCCTGTAATAGGTAATTTACAGTAGCAGCACAGTATAATGCACATTGCCTGTAATAGGTAATATACAGCAGTAGCACAGTATAATGCACATTGCCTGTAATAGGTAATATACAGCAGTAGCACATTATAATGTACATTGCCTGTAATAGGTAATACACAGCAGTAGCACAGTATAATGCACATTGCCTGTAATAGGTAATATACAGTAGTAGCACAGTATAATGCACATTGCATGTAATAGGTAATATACAGTAGTAGCACAGTATAATGCACATTGCCTGTAATAGGTAATATACAGCAGTAGCACAGTATAATGTACATTGCCTGTAATAGGTAATATACAGCAGTAGCACAGTATAATGCACCTTGCCTGTAATAGGTAATATACAGCAGTAGCACAGTATAATGCACATTGCCTGTAATAGGTAATATACAGCAGTAGCACAGTATAATGCACATTGCCTGTAATAGGTAATATACAGCAGTAGCACAGTATAATACATATTGCCTGTAATAGGTAATATACAGTAGTAGCACAGTATAATGCACATTGCATGTAATAGGTAATATACAGTAGTAGCACAGTATAATGCACCTTGCCTGTAATAGGTAATATACAGCAGTAGCAAAGTATAATGCACATTGCCGGTTATAGGTAATATACAGCAGTAGAACAGTATAATGCACATTGCCTGTAATAGGAATATACAGTAGTAGCACAGTATAATGCACATTGCATGTAATAGGTAATATACAGCAGTAGCACAGTATAATGGACTGCCTGTAATAGGTAATATACAGCAGTAGCACAGTATAATGCACATTGCCTGTAATAGGTAATATACAGCAGTAGCACAGTATAATGCACATTGCCTGTAATAGGAATATACAGTAGTAGCACAGTATAATGTACATTGCATGTAATAGGTAATATACAGCAGTAGCACAGTATAATGCACATTGTCTGTAATAGGTAATATACAACAGTAGCACAGTATAATGTACATTGCCTGTAATAGGTAATATACAGCAGTAGCACAGTATAATGCGCATTGCCTATAATAGGTAATATACAACAGTAGCAAAGTATAATGCACAGGTGCGTATATTGCCTTTAATAGGTAATATACAGCAGTAGCAAAGTATAATGCATATTGCCTGTAATGGGTAATATACAGCAGTAGCACAGTATAATGCACATTGCCTGTAATAGGTAATATACAGCAGTAGAACAGTATAATGGACATTGCCTGTAATAGGTAATATACAGCAGTAGCACAGTATAATACTCATTGCCTATAATAGGTAATATACAGCAGTAGAACAGTATAATGCACATTGCCTGTAATAGGTAATATACAGCAGTAGCACAGTATAATGCACATTGCCTGTAATAGGTAACATACAGCAGTAGTACACTATAATGCACATTGCCTGTAATAGGTAATATACAGCAGCAGTACACTATAAGGCACATTGCCTGTAATAGGTAATATGCAGCAGTAGCAAAGTATAATGCACATTGCCTGTAATAGGTAATATACAGCAGTAGCACAGTATAATACACATTGCCTGTAATAGGTAATATACAGCAGTAGCACAGTATAATGCACATTGCCTGTAATAGGTAATATACAGCAGTAGCACAGTATAATACACATTGCCTGTAATAGGTAATATACAGCAGTAGAACAGTATAATGCACATTGCCTGTAATAGGTAATATACAGCAGTAGCACAGTATAATGCACATTGCCTGTAATAGGTAATATACAGCAGTAGCACAGTATAATGCACATTGCCTGTAATAGGTAATATTTAGCAGTAGCACAGTATAATGCACATTGCCTGTAATAGGTAATATACAGCAGTAGCACAGTATAATGGACATTGCCTGTTATAGGTAATATACAGCAGTAGCACAGTATAACGGACATTGCCTGTAATAGGTAATATACAGCAGTAGCACAGTATAATGCACATTGCCTGTAATAGGTAATATACAGTAGTAGCACAGTATAATGCACATTGCCTGTAATAGGTAATATACAGTAGTAGCACAGTATAATGCACATTGCCTGTAATAGGTAATATACAGCAGTAGCACAGTATAATGCACATTGCCTGTAATAGGTAATATACAGTAGTAGCACAGTATAATGCACATTGCGTGTAAAAGGTTATATACAGTATAAGCATAGTATAATACACAGTTGTGTACATTTCCTGTAATAGGTAATATACAGTAGTAGCACAGTATAATGCACAGGTGTATACATTGCCTGCAATAGATAATAGACAGCAGTAGAACAGTATAATGCACAGGTGCGTATATTGCCTGTTATAGAAAATAGACAGCAGTAGAACAGTATAATGCACATTGCCTATAATAAGTAATATACAACAGTAGCACAGTATAATACACAGGTGCGAACATTGCCTATAATAGGTAATATACAGCAGTAGCACAGTATAATACACAGGTGCGTACATTGCCTATAATAGGTAATATAAAGCAGTAGCACAGTATAATGTACATTGCCTGTTATAGGTAATATACAGCAGTAGCACAGTATAATGTACATTGCCTGTTATAGGTAACATACAGCAGTAGTACAGTATAATACACAGGTGCGTACATTGCCTATATTAGGTAATATACAGCAGGAGCACAGTATAATGCAAATTGCCTGTAATAGGTAATATACAGCAGTAGCACAGTATAATGCACATTGCCTGTAATAGGTAATATACAGCAGTAGCACAGTATAATGGACATTGCCTGTAATAGGTAACATACAGCAGTAGCACAGTATAATGCACATTGCCTGTAATAGGTAATATACAGCAGTAGCACAGTGTAATGCACATTGCCTGTAATAGGTAATATACAGCAGTAGCACAGTATAATGCACATTGTCTGTAATAGGTAATATACAGCAGTAGCACAGTATAATGCACATTGCCTATAATAGGTAATATACAGTAGTAGCACAGTATAATGCACATTGCCTGTAATAGGTAATATACAGCAGTAGCACAGTATAATGCACATTGCCTATAATAGGTAATATACAGCAGTAGCACAGTATAATGCACATTGCCTGTAATAGGTAATATACAGCAGTAGCACATTATAATGTACATTGCCTGTAATAGGTAACATACAGCAGTAGCACAGTACAATGCACATTGCCTGTAATAGGTAACATACAGCAGTAGCACAGTATAATGCACATTGCCTGTAATAGGTAATATACAGCAGGAGCACAGTGTAATACACAGGTGCTTACATTGCCTGTAATAGGTAATATACAGCAGTAGCACAGTATAATACACATTGCCTGTAATAGGTAATATACAGCAGTAGCAAAGTATTATGCACATTGCCTATAATAGGTAATATACAGCAGTAGCACAGTATAATGCACATTGCCTGTAATAGGTAATATACAGCAGTAGCACAGTATAATACACATTCCCTGTAAAAGGTAATATACAGCAGTAGCACAGTATAATGCACATTGCCTGTAATAGGTAATATACAGCAGTAGCACAGTATAATACACATTGCCTGTAATAGGTAATATACAGCAGTAGCACAGTATAATACACATTCCCTGTAAAAGGTAATATACAGCAGTAGCACAGTATAATGCACATTGCCTGTTATAGGTAATATACAGCAGTAGCACAGTATAATGCACATTGCCTGTAATAGGTAACATACTGCAGTAGCACAGTATAATGCACATTGCCTGTAATAGGTAACATACAGCAGTAGCACAGTATAATGCACATTGCCTGTTATAGGTAATATACAGCAGTAGCACAGTATAATGCACATTGCCTGTAATAGGTAATATACTGCAGTAGCACAGTATAATACACATTGCATGTAATAGGTAATATACAGCAGTAGCACAGTATAATACACATTGCCTGTAATAGGTAACATACAGCAGTAGCACAGTATAATGCACATTGCCTGTAATAGGTAATATACAGCAGTAGCACAGTATAATGCACATTGCCTGTAATAGGTAATAAACAGCAGTAGCACAGTATAATGGACATTGCCTGTAATAGGTAACATACAGCAGTAGCACAGTATAATGCACATTGCCTGTAATAGGTAATATACAGCAGTAGCACAGTATAATGCACATTGCCTATAATAGGTAATATACAGCAGGAGCACAGTGTAATACACAGGTGCTTACATTGCCTGTAATAGGTAATATACAGCAGTAGCACAGTATAATACACATTGCCTGTAATAGGTAACATACAGCAGTAGCACAGTATAATGCACATTGCCTGTAATAGGTAATATACAGCAGTAGCACAGTATAATGCACATTGCCTGTAATAGGTAATATACAGCAGTAGCACAGTATAATGCACATTGCCTGTAATAGGTAATATACAGTAGTAGCACAGTATAATGCACATTGCGTGTAAAAGGTTATATACAGTATAAGCATAGTATAATACACAGTTGTGTACATTTCCTGTAATAGGTAATATACAGTAGTAGCACAGTATAATGCACAGGTGTATACATTGCCTGCAATAGATAATAGACAGCAGTAGAACAGTATAATGCACATTGCCTATAATAAGTAATATACAACAGTAGCACAGTATAATGCACAGGTGCGTATATTGCCTGTTATAGAAAATAGACAGCAGTAGAACAGTATAATGCACATTGCCTATAATAAGTAATATACAACAGTAGCACAGTATAATACACAGGTGCGAACATTGCCTATAGTAGGTAATATACAGCAGTAGCACAGTATAATACACAGGTGCGTACATTGCCTATAATAGGTAATATAAAGCAGTAGCACAGTATAATGTACATTGCCTGTTATAGGTAATATACAGCAGTAGCACAGTATAATGTACATTGCCTGTTATAGGTAACATACAGCAGTAGTACAGTATAATACACAGGTGCGTACATTGCCTATAATAGGTAATATACAGCAGGAGCACAGTATAATGCACATTGCCTGTAATAGGTAATATATAGTAGTAGCACAGTATAATGCACATTGCCTGTAATAGGTAATATACAGCAGTAGCACAGTATAATGGACATTGCCTGTAATAGGTAACATACAGCAGTAGCACAGTATAATACACATTGCCTGTAATAGGTAATATACAGCAGTAGTACAGTATAATGCACATTGCCTGTAATAGGTAATATACAGCAGTAGCACAGTGTAATGCACATTGCCTGTAATAGGTAATATACAGCAGTAGCACAGTATAATACACATTGCCTGTAATAGGTAACATACAGCAGTAGCACAGTATAATGCACATTGCCTGTAATAGGTAACATACAGCAGTAGCACAGTATAATACACATTGCCTGTAATAGGTAATATACAGCAGTAGCACAGTATAATGCACATTGCCTGTAATAGGTAATATACAGCAGGAGCACAGTGTAATACACAGGTGCTTACATTGCCTGTAATAGGTAATATACAGCAGTAGCACAGTATAATGCACATTGCCTGTAATAGGTAATATACAGCAGGAGCACAGTGTAATACACAGGTGCTTACATTGCCTGTAATAGGTAATATACAGCAGTAGCACAGTATAATGCACTTTGCCTGTAATAGGTAATATACAGCAGTAGCACAGTATAATGCACATTGCCTATAATAGGTAATATACAGCAGTAGCACAGTATAATACACATTCCCTGTAAAAGGTAATATACAGCAGTAGCACAGTATAATGCACATTGCCTGTAATAGGTAATATACAGCAGTAGCACAGTATAATACACATTGCCTGTAAAAGGTAATATACAGCAGTAGCACAGTATAATGCACATTGCCTGTTATAGGTAATATACAGCAGTAGCACAGTATAATGCACATTGCCTGTTATAGGTAATATACAGCAGTAGCACAGTATAATACACATTCCCTGTAAAAGGTAATATACAGTAGTAGCACAGTATAATGCACATTGCCTGTAATAGGTAATATACAGCAGTAGCACAGTATAATACACATTCCCTGTAAAAGGTAATATACAGCAGTAGCACAGTATAATGCACATTGCCTGTTATAGGTAATATACAGCAGTAGCACAGTATAATGCACATTGCCTGTAATAGGTAATATACTGCAGTAGCACAGTATAATGCACATTGCCTGTAATAGGTAATATACTGCAGTAGCACAGTATAATACACATTGCATGTAATAGGTAATATACAGCAGTAGCACAGTATAATACACATTGCCTGTAATAGGTAAAATACAGCAGTAGCACAGTATAATGCACATTGCCTGTAATAGGTAATATACAGCAGTAGCACAGTATAATGCACATTGCCTGTAATAGGTAATAAACAGCAGTAGCACAGTATAATGGACATTGCCTGTAATAGGTAACATACAGCAGTAGCACAGTATAATGCACATTGCCTGTAATAGGTAACATACTGCAGTAGCACAGTATAATGCACATTGCCTGTAATAGGTAACATACAGCAGTAGCACAGTATAATGCACATTGCCTGTTATAGGTAATATACAGCAGTAGCACAGTATAATGCACATTGCCTGTAATAGGTAATATACTGCAGTAGCACAGTATAATACACATTGCATATAATAGGTAATATACAGCAGTAGCACAGTATAATGTACATTGCCTGTAATAAGTAACATACAGCAGTAGCACAGTATAATGCACATTGCCTGTAATAGGTAATAAACAGCAGTAGCATAGTATAATGGACATTGCCTGTAATAGGTAACATACAGCAGTAGCACAGTATAATACACATTGCCTGTAATAGGTAACATACAGCAGTAGCACAGTACAATGCACATTGCCTGTAATAGGTAATATACAGCAGTAGCACAGTATAATGCACATTGCCTGTAATAGGTAATATACAGCAGTAGCACAGTATAATGCACATTGCCTGTAATAGGTAAAATACAGCAGTAGCACAGTATAATGCACATTGCCTGTAATAGGTAATATACAGCAGTAGCACAGTATAATACACATTGCCTGTAATAGGTAATATACAGCAGTAGCACAGTATAATGCACATTGCCTGTAATAGGTAATATACAGCAGTAGCACAGTATAATACACATTGCCTGTAATAGGTAATATACAGCAGTAGCACAGTATAATACACATTCCCTGTAAAAGGTAATATACTGCAGTAGCACAGTATAATACACATTGCCTGTAATAGGTAATATACAGCAGTAGCACAGTATAATACACATTGCCTGTAATAGGTAACATACAGCAGTAGCACAGTATAATGCACATTGCCTGTAATAGGTAATATACAGCAGTAGCACAGTATAATGCACATTGCCTGTTGTAGGTAATATACAGCAGTAGCACAGTATAATGCACATTGCCTGTAATAGGTAATATACAGCAGTAGCACAGTATAATGCACATTGCCTGTAATAGGTAATATACAGCAGTAGCACAGTATAATGCACATTGCCTGTAATAGGTAATATACAGCAGTAGGACAGTATAATGCATATTGCCTGTAATAGGTAATATACAGCAGTAGCACAGTATAATGCACATTGCCTGTAATAGGTAATATACAGCAGTAGGACAGTATAATGCACATTGCCTGTAATAGGTAATATACAGCAGTAGCACAGTATATTGCACATTGCCTGTAATAGGTAATATACAGCAGTAGCACAGTATAATGGACATTGCCTGTAATAGGTAATATACAGCAGTAGGACAGTATAATGGACATTGCCTATAATAGGTAATATACAGCAGTAGCACAGTATAATGCACATTGCCTGTAATAGGTAATATACAGCAGTAGCACAGTATAATGCACATTGCCTGTAATAGGTAATATACAGCAGTAGCACAGTATAATGCACATTGCCTGTAATAGGTAATATACAGCAGTAGCACAGTATAATGGACATTGCCTGTAATAGGTAATATACAGCAGTAGGACAGTATAATGGACATTGCCTGTAATAGGTAATATACAGCAGTAGCACAGTATAATGCACATTGCCTGTAATAGGTAATATACAGCAGTAGCACAGTATAATGCACATTGCCTGTAATAGGTAATATACAGCAGTAGCACAGTATAATGCACATTGCCTGTAATAGGTAATATACAGCAGTAGCACAGTATAATGCACATTGCCTGTAATAGGTAATATATAGCAGTAGCACAGTATAATGCACATTGCCTGTAATAGGTAATATACAGCAGTTGCACAGTATAATGGACATTGCCTATAATAGGTAACATACAGCAGTAGCACAGTATAATGCACATTGCCTGTAATAGGTAATATACAGCAGTAGCACAGTATAATGCACATTGCCTATAATAGCTAATATACAGCAGTAGCACAGTATAATACACATTGCCTGTAATAGGTTATATACAGCAGTAGCACAGTATAATGCACATTGCCTGTAATAGGTTATATACAGCAGTAGCACAGTATAATGTACATTTCCTGTAATAGGTAATAAACAGTAGCAGCACAGTATAATGCACAGGTGAGTACATTGCCTGTAATAGGTAAAATACAGAAGTAGCACAGTATAATGCACATCGCCTGTAATAGGTAAAATACAGAAGGAGCACAGTTTAATGCACATCGCGTGTATTAGGTAATATACAGCAGTAGAACAGTATAATGCACATTTCCTGTAATAGGTAATATAGAGCAGTAGCACAGTATAATACACATTGCCTGTAATAGGTAATATACAGCAGTAGCACAGTATAATGCACATTGCCTGTAATAGGTAACATACACCAGTAGCACAGTATAATGCACATTGCCTGTAATAGGTAATATACAGCAGTAGCACAGTATAATGCACAATGCCTGTAATTGGTAATATACAGCAGTAGCACAGTATAATGCACATTGCCTGTAATAGGTAATATACAGCAGTAGCACAGTATAATGTACATTGCATGTAATAGGTAATATACAGCAGTAGCACAGTATAATACACATTGCCTGTAATAGGTAATATACAGCAGTAGCACAGTATAATGCACAATGCCTGTAATTGGTAATATACAGCAGTAGCACAGTATAATGCACATTGCCTGTAATAGGTATATACAGTAGTAGCACAGTATAATGTACATTGCCTGTAATAGGTAATATACAGCAGTAGAAAAGTATAATACACATTGCCTGTAATAGGTAATATACAGCAGTAGCACAGTATAATGCACATTGCCTGTAATAGGTAATATACAGCAGTAGCACAGTATAATACACATTGCCTGTAATAGGTAATATACAGTAGTAGCACAGTATAAAGCACATTGCCAGTAATAGATAATATACAGCAGTAGCAAAGTATAATGCATATTGCCTGTAATAGATAATATACAGTAGTAGCACAGTATAATGCACATTGCCAGTAATAGATAATATACAGCAGTAGCACAGTATAATGCACATTGCCTGTAATAGGTAATATACAGCAGTAGCACAGTATAATACACATTGCCTGTAATAGGTAATATACAGCAGTAGCACAGTATAATGCACATTGCCTGTAATAGGTAATATACAGCAATAGCACAGTATAATACACATTGCCTGTAAAAGGTAATATACAGCAGTAGCACAGTATAATGCACATTGCCTGTTATAGGTAATATACAGCAGGAGCACAGTATAATGCACATTGCCTGTAATAGGTAATATACAGCAGTAGCACAGTATAATACACATTGCCTGTAATAGGTAATATACAGCAGTAGCACAGTATAATGGACATTGCCTGTAATAGGTAATATACAGCAGTAGCACAGTATAATACACATTGCCTGTAATAGGTAATATATAGCAGTAGCACAGTATAATGCACATTGCCTGTAATAGGTAATATACTGCAGTAGCACAGTATAATACACATTGCCTGTAATAGGTAATATACAGCAGTAGCACAGTATAATACACATTGCCTGTAATAGGTAATATACAGCAGTAGCACAGTATAATACACATTGCCTGTAATAGGTAATATACAGCAGTAGCACAGTATAATACACATTGCCTGTAATAGGTAACATACAGCAGTAGCACAGTATAATGCACATTGCCTGTAATAGGTAATATACAGCAGTAGCACAGTATAATGCACATTGCCTGTTGTAGGTAATATACAGCAGTAGCACAGTATAATGCACATTGCCTGTATTAGGTAATATACAGCAGTAGCACAGTATAATGCACATTGCCTGTAATAGGTAATATACAGCAGTAGCACAGTATAATGCACATTGCCTGTAATAGGTAATATACAGCAGTAGCACAGTATAATGGACATTGCCTGTAATAGGTAATATACAGCAGTAGGACAGTATAATGGACATTGCCTGTAATAGGTAATATACAGCAGTAGCACAGTATAATGCACATTGCCTGTAATAGGTATATACAGTAGTAGCACAGTATAATGTACATTGCCTGTAATAGGTAATATACAGCAGTAGAAAAGTATAATACACATTGCCTGTAATAGGTAATATACAGCAGTAGCACAGTATAATGCACATTGCCTGTAATAGGTAATATACAGTAGTAGCACAGTATAAAGCACATTGCCAGTAATAGATAATATACAGCAGTAGCAAAGTATAATGCATATTGCCTGTAATAGATAATATACAGTAGTAGCACAGTATAATGTACATTGCCTGTTATAGGTAATATACAGCAGTAGCACAGTATAATGCACATTGTCTGTAATAGGTAATATACAGTAGTAGCACAGTATAATGCATATTGCCTGTAATAGATAATATACAGCAGTAGCACAGGATAATGCACCTTGCCTGTAATAGGTAATATACAGCAGTAGCACAGTATAATGCACATTGCCTGTAATAGGTAATATACAGCAGTAGCACAGTATAATGCACATTGCCTGTAATAGGTAATATACAGCAGTAGCACAGTATAATGCACATTGCCTGTAATAGGTAATATACAGCAGTAGCACAGTATAAAGCACATTGCCAGTAATAGATAATATACAGCAGTAGCAAAGTATAATGCATATTGCCTGTAATAGATAATATACAGCAGTAGCACAGGATAATGCACCTTGCCTGTAATAGGTAATATACAGCAGTAGCACAGTATAATGCACATTGCCTGTAATAGGTAATATACAGCAGTAGCACAGTATAATGCACATTGCCTGTAATAGGTAATATACAGCAGTAGCACAGTATAAAGCACATTGCCTGTAATAGGTAATATACAGCAGTAGCACAGTATAATGCACATTGCCTGTAATAGATAATATACAGCAGTAGCACAGAATAATGCACATTGCCTGTAATAGGTAATATACAGCAGTAGCACAGTATAATGTACATTGCCTGTAATAGGTAATACACAGCAGTAGCACAGTATAATGCACATTGCCTGTAATAGGTAATATACAGCAGTAGCACAGTATAAAGCACATTGCCTGTAATAGGTAATATACAGCAGTAGCACAGTATAATGAACATTGCCTGTAATAGGTAATATACAGCAGTAGCACAGTATAATGCACATTGCCTGTAATAGGTAATATACAGCAGTAGCACAGTATAATACACATTGCCTGTAATAGGTAATATACAGCAGTAGCACAGTATAATGAACATTGCCTGTAATAGGTAATATACAGCAGTAGCACAGTATAATACACATTGCCTGTAATAGGTATATACAGCAGTAGCACAGTACAATGCACAATGCCTGTAATTGGTAATATACAGCAGTAGCACAGTATAATGCACATTGCCTGTAATAGATAATATACAGTAGTAGCACAGTATAATGCACATTGCCTGTAATAGGTAATATACAGCAGTAGCACAGTATAATGCACATTGCCTGTAATAGGTAATATACAGCAGTAGCACAGTATAATGCACATTGCCTATAATAGGTAATATACAGCAGGAGCACAGTGTAATACACAGGTGCTTACATTGCCTGTAATAGGTAATATACAGCAGTAGCACAGTATAATACACATTGCCTGTAATAGGTAATATACAGCAGTAGCACAGTATAATGCACATTGCCTATAATAGGTAATATACAGCAGTAGCACAGTATAATGCACAGGTGCATATATTACCTTTAATAGGTAATATACAGCAGTAGCATAGTATAATACACATTCCCTGTAAAAGGTAATATACAGCAGTAGCACAGTATAATGCACATTGCCTGTAATAGGTAATATACAGCAGTAGCACAGTATAATACACATTCCCTGTAAAAGGTAATATACAGTAGTAGCACAGTATAATGCACATTGCCTGTTATAGGTAATATACAGCAGTAGCACAGTATAATGCACATTGCCTGTAATAGGTAACATACTGCAGTAGCACAGTATAATGCACATTGCCTGTAATAGGTAACATACAGCAGTAGCACAGTATAATGCACATTGCCTGTTATAGGTTATATACAGCAGTAGCACAGTATAATGCACATTGCCTGTAATAGGTAATATACTGCAGTAGCACAGTATAATACACATTGCCTGTAATAGGTAATATACAGCAGTAGCACAGTATAATACACATTGCCTGTAATAGGTAACATACAGCAGTAGCACAGTATAATGCACATTGCCTGTTATAGGTAATATACAGCAGTAGCACAGTATAATGCACATTGCCTGTAATAGGTAACATACTGCAGTAGCACAGTATAATGCACATTGCCTGTAATAGGTAACATACAGCAGTAGCACAGTATAATGCACATTGCCTGTTGTAGGTAATATACAGCAGTAGCACAGTATAATGCACATTGCCTGTAATAGGTAATATACAGCAGTAGCACAGTATAATGCACATTGCCTGTAATAGGTAATATACAGCAGTAGCACAGTATAATGCACATTGCCTGTAATAGGTAATATACAGCAGTAGGACAGTATAATGCATATTGCCTGTAATAGGTAATATACAGCAGTAGCACAGTATAATGCACATTGCCTGTAATAGGTAATATACAGCAGTAGGACAGTATAATGCACATTGCCTGTAATAGGTAATATACAGCAGTAGCACAGTATATTGCACATTGCCTGTAATAGGTAATATACAGCAGTAGCACAGTATAATGGACATTGCCTGTAATAGGTAATATACAGCAGTAGGACAGTATAATGGACATTGCCTGTAATAGGTAATATACAGCAGTAGCACAGTATAATGCACATTGCCTGTAATAGGTAATATACAGCAGTAGCACAGTATAATGCACATTGCCTGTAATAGGTAATATACAGCAGTAGCACAGTATAATGCACATTGCCTGTAATAGGTAATATACAGCAGTAGCACAGTATAATGGACATTGCCTGTAATAGGTAATATACAGCAGTAGGACAGTATAATGGACATTGCCTGTAATAGGTAATATACAGCAGTAGCACAGTATAATGCACATTGCCTGTAATAGGTAATATACAGCAGTAGCACAGTATAATGCACATTGCCTGTAATAGGTAATATACAGCAGTAGCACAGTATAATGCACATTGCCTGTAATAGGTAATATACAGCAGTAGCACAGTATAATGCACATTGCCTGTAATAGGTAACATACAGCAGTAGCACAGTATAATGCACATTGCCTGTAATAGGTA
Organism: Taudactylus pleione; assembly: GCA_031769625.1. Lineage (NCBI taxonomy): Eukaryota > Metazoa > Chordata > Amphibia > Anura > Myobatrachidae > Taudactylus > Taudactylus pleione. The sequence continues at coordinate 192,342 of JAUIMM010002123.1, forward strand.
ATATACAGCAGTAGCACAGTATAATGCACATTGCCTATAATAGCTAATATACAGCAGTAGCACAGTATAATGCACAGGTGCGTAGATTGCCTTTAATAGGTAATATACAGCAGTAGCACAGTATAATGCACATTGCCTGTAATAGGTTATATACAGCAGTAGCACAGTATAATGCACATTGCCTGTAATAGGTTATATACAGCAGTAGCACAGTATAATGCACATTGCCTGTAATAGGTAATATACAGTAGCAGCACAGTATAATGCACATTGCCTGTAATAGGTAATATACAGCAGTAGAACAGTATAATGCACATTTCCTGTAATAGGTAATATACAGCAGTAGCACAGTATAATGTACATTTCCTGTAATAGGTAATAAACAGTAGCAGCACAGTATAATGCACAGGTGAGTACATTGCCTGTAATAGGTAAAATACAGAAGTAGCACAGTATAATGCACATCGCCTGTAATAGGCAAAATACAGCAGTAGCACAGTATAATGCACATTGCCTGTAATAGGTAATATACAGCAGTAGCACAGTATAATGTACAATTCCTGTAATAGGTAATATACAGTAGCAGCACAGTATAATGCACATTGCCTGTAATAGGTAAAATACAGAAGGAGCACAGTTTAATGCACATTGCCTGTATTAGGTAATATACAGCAGTAGAACAGTATAATGCACATTTCCTGTAATAGGTAATATACAGCAGTAGCACAGTATAATACACATTGCCTGTAATAGGTAATATACAGCAGTAGCACAGTATAATGCACATTGCCTGTAATAGGTAACATACACCAGTAGCACAGTATAATGCACATTGCCTGTAATAGGTAATATACAGCAGAAGCACAGTATAATACACATTGCCTGTAATAGGTAATATACAGCAATAGCACAGTATAATGCACAATGCCTGTAATTGGTAATATACAGCAGTAGCACAGTATAATGCACATTGCCTGTAATAGGTATATACAGTAGTAGCACAGTATAATGTACATTGCCTGTAATAGGTAATATACAGCAGTAGAAAAGTATAATACACATTGCCTGTAATAGGTAATATACAGCAGTAGCACAGTATAATACATATTGCCAGTAATAGATAATATACAGCAGTAGCAAAGTATAATGCATATTGCCTGTAATAGATAATATACAGTAGTAGCACAGTATAATGCACATTGCCAGTAATAGATAATATACAGCAGTAGCAAAGTATAATGCATATTGCCTGTAATAGATAATATACAGCAGTAGCACAGTATAATGCACATTGCCTGTAATAGGTAATATACAGCAGTAGCACAGTATAATACACATTGCCTGTAATAGGTAATATACAGCAGTAGCACAGTATAATGCACATTGCCTGTAATAGGTAATATACAGCAATAGCACAGTATAATACACATTGCCTGTAAAAGGTAATATACAGCAGTAGCACAGTATAATAGACATTGCCTGTAATAGGTAATATACAGCAGTAGCACAGTATAATAGACATTGCCTGTAATAGGTAATATACAGCAGTAGCACAGTATAATACACATTGCCTGTAATAGGTAATATACAGCAGTAGCACAGTATAATGCACATTGCCTGTAATAGGTAATATACTGCAGTAGCACAGTATAATACACATTGCCTGTAATAGGTAATATACAGCAGTAGCACAGTATAATACACATTGCCTGTAATAGGTAATATACAGCAGTAGCACAGTATAATACACATTGCCTGTAATAGGTAATATACAGCAGTAGCACAGTATAATACACATTGCCTGTAATAGGTAACATACAGCAGTAGCACAGTATAATGCACATTGCCTGTAATAGGTAATATACAGCAGTAGCACAGTATAATGCACATTGCCTTTTGTAGGTAATATACAGCAGTAGCACAGTATAATGCACATTGCCTGTAATAGGTAATATACAGCAGTAGCACAGTATAATGCACATTGCCTGTAATAGGTAATATACAGCAGTAGCACAGTATAATGCACATTGCCTGTAATAGGTAATATACAGCAGTAGCACAGTATAATGGACATTGCCTGTAATAGGTAATATACAGCAGTAGCACAGTATAATGCACATTGCCTGTAATAGGTAATATACAGCAGTAGTACAGTATAATGCACATTGCCTGTAATAGGTAATATACAGCAGTAGCACAGTATAATGCACATTGCCTGTAATAGGTAATATACAGCAGTAGTACACTATAATGCACATTGCCTGTAATAGGTAATATACAGCAGTAGCACAGTATAATGCACATTGCCTGTAATAGGTAATATACAGCAGTAGCACAGTATAATGCACATTGCCTGTAATAGGTAATATACAGCAGTAGCACAGTATAATGCACATTGCCTGTAATAGGTAATATACAGCAGTAGCACAGTATAATGGACATTGCCTGTAATAGGTAATATACAGCAGCAGGACAGTATAATGGACATTGCCTGTAATAGGTAATATACAGCAGTAGCACAGTATAACGCACATTGCCTGTTATAGGTAATATACAGCAGTAGCACAGTATAATGCACATTGCCTGTAATAGGTAATATACAGCAGTAGCACAGTATAATACACATTGCCTGTAATAGGTATATACAGCAGTAGCACAGTACAATGCACAATGCCTGTAATTGGTAATATACAGCAGTAGCACAGTATAATGCACATTGCCTGTAATAGATAATATACAGTAGTAGCACAGTATAATGCACATTGCCTGTAATAGGTAATATACAGCAGTAGCACAGTATAATGCACATTGCCTGTAATAGGTAATATACAGCAGTAGCACAGTATAATGCACATTGCCTATAATAGGTAATATACAGCAGGAGCACAGTGTAATACACAGGTGCTTACATTGCCTGTAATAGGTAATATACAGCAGTAGCACAGTATAATACACATTGCCTGTAATAGGTAATATACAGCAGTAGCACAGTATAATGCACATTGCCTATAATAGGTAATATACAGCAGTAGCACAGTATAATGCACAGGTGCATATATTACCTTTAATAGGTAATATACAGCAGTAGCATAGTATAATACACATTCCCTGTAAAAGGTAATATACAGCAGTAGCACAGTATAATGCACATTGCCTGTAATAGGTAATATACAGCAGTAGCACAGTATAATACACATTCCCTGTAAAAGGTAATATACAGTAGTAGCACAGTATAATGCACATTGCCTGTTATAGGTAATATACAGCAGTAGCACAGTATAATGCACATTGCCTGTAATAGGTAACATACTGCAGTAGCACAGTATAATGCACATTGCCTGTAATAGGTAACATACAGCAGTAGCACAGTATAATGCACATTGCCTGTTATAGGTTATATACAGCAGTAGCACAGTATAATGCACATTGCCTGTAATAGGTAATATACTGCAGTAGCACAGTATAATACACATTGCCTGTAATAGGTAATATACAGCAGTAGCACAGTATAATACACATTGCCTGTAATAGGTAACATACAGCAGTAGCACAGTATAATGCACATTGCCTGTAATAGGTAATATACAGCAGTAGCACAGTATAATGCACATTGCCTGTTATAGGTAATATACAGCAGTAGCACAGTATAATGCACATTGCCTGTAATAGGTAACATACTGCAGTAGCACAGTATAATGCACATTGCCTGTAATAGGTAACATACAGCAGTAGCACAGTATAATGCACATTGCCTGTTGTAGGTAATATACAGCAGTAGCACAGTATAATGCACATTGCCTGTAATAGGTAATATACAGCAGTAGCACAGTATAATGCACATTGCCTGTAATAGGTAATATACAGCAGTAGCACAGTATAATGCACATTGCCTGTAATAGGTAATATACAGCAGTAGGACAGTATAATGCATATTGCCTGTAATAGGTAATATACAGCAGTAGCACAGTATAATGCACATTGCCTGTAATAGGTAATATACAGCAGTAGGACAGTATAATGCACATTGCCTGTAATAGGTAATATACAGCAGTAGCACAGTATATTGCACATTGCCTGTAATAGGTAATATACAGCAGTAGCACAGTATAATGGACATTGCCTGTAATAGGTAATATACAGCAGTAGGACAGTATAATGGACATTGCCTGTAATAGGTAATATACAGCAGTAGCACAGTATAATGCACATTGCCTGTAATAGGTAATATACAGCAGTAGCACAGTATAATGCACATTGCCTGTAATAGGTAATATACAGCAGTAGCACAGTATAATGCACATTGCCTGTAATAGGTAATATACAGCAGTAGCACAGTATAATGGACATTGCCTGTAATAGGTAATATACAGCAGTAGGACAGTATAATGGACATTGCCTGTAATAGGTAATATACAGCAGTAGCACAGTATAATGCACATTGCCTGTAATAGGTAATATACAGCAGTAGCACAGTATAATGCACATTGCCTGTAATAGGTAATATACAGCAGTAGCACAGTATAATGCACATTGCCTGTAATAGGTAATATACAGCAGTAGCACAGTATAATGCACATTGCCTGTAATAGGTAACATACAGCAGTAGCACAGTATAATGCACATTGCCTGTAATAGGTAATATACAGCAGTAGCACAGTATAATGCACATTGCCTATAATAGCTAATATACAGCAGTAGCACAGTATAATGCACAGGTGCGTAGATTGCCTTTAATAGGTAATATACAGCAGTAGCACAGTATAATGCACATTGCCTGTAATAGGTTATATACAGCAGTAGCACAGTATAATGCACATTGCCTGTAATAGGTAATATACAGCAGTAGCACAGTATAATGCACATTGCCTATAATAGCTAATATACAGCAGTAGCACAGTATAATGCACAGGTGCGTAGATTGCCTTTAATAGGTAATATACAGCAGTAGCACAGTATAATGCACATTGCCTGTAATAGGTAACATACAGCAGTAGCACAGTATAATGCACATTGCCTGTAATAGGTAATATACAGCAGTAGCACAGTATAATGCACATTGCCTATAATAGCTAATATACAGCAGTAGCACAGTATAATGCACAGGTGCGTAGATTGCCTGTAATAGGTAATATACAGTAGTAGCACAGTATAATGCACATTGCCTGTAATAGGTTATATACAGTAGCAGCACAGTATAATGCACATTGCCTGTAATAGGTAATATACAGCAGTAGAACAGTATAATGCACATTTCCTGTAATAGGTAATATACAGCAGTAGCACAGTATAATGTACATTTCCTGTAATAGGTAATAAACAGTAGCAGCACAGTATAATGCACAGGTGAGTACATTGCCTGTAATAGGTAAAATACAGAAGTAGCACAGTATAATGCACATCGCCTGTAATAGGCAAAATACAGCAGTAGCACAGTATAATGCACATTGCCTGTAATAGGTAATATACAGCAGTAGCACAGTATAATGTACATTTCCTGTAATAGGTAATATACAGTAGCAGCACAGTATAATGCACATTGCCTGTAATAGGTAAAATACAGAAGGAGCACAGTTTAATGCACATTGCCTGTATTAGGTAATATACAGCAGTAGAACAGTATAATGCACATTTCCTGTAATAGGTAATATACAGCAGTAGCACAGTATAATACACATTGCCTGTAATAGGTAATATACAGCAGTAGCACAGTATAATGCACATTGCCTGTAATAGGTAACATACACCAGTAGCACAGTATAATGCACATTGCCTGTAATAGGTAATATACAGCAGAAGCACAGTATAATACACATTGCCTGTAATAGGTAATATACAGCAATAGCACAGTATAATGCACAATGCCTGTAATTGGTAATATACAGCAGTAGCACAGTATAATGCACATTGCCTGTAATAGGTATATACAGTAGTAGCACAGTATAATGTACATTGCCTGTAATAGGTAATATACAGCAGTAGAAAAGTATAATACACATTGCCTGTAATAGGTAATATACAGCAGTAGCACAGTATAATACATATTGCCAGTAATAGATAATATACAGCAGTAGCAAAGTATAATGCATATTGCCTGTAATAGATAATATACAGTAGTAGCACAGTATAATGCACATTGCCAGTACAGCAGTAGCAAAGTATAATGCATATTGCCTGTAATAGATAATATACAGCAGTAGCACAGTATAATGCACATTGCCTGTAATAGGTAATATACAGCAGTAGCACAGTATAATACACATTGCCTGTAATAGGTAATATACAGCAGTAGCACAGTATAATGCACATTGCCTGTAATAGGTAATATACAGCAATAGCACAGTATAATACACATTGCCTGTAAAAGGTAATATACAGCAGTAGCACAGTATAATAGACATTGCCTGTAATAGGTAATATACAGCAGTAGCACAGTATAATAGACATTGCCTGTAATAGGTAATATACAGCAGTAGCACAGTATAATACACATTGCCTGTAATAGGTAATATACAGCAGTAGCACAGTATAATGCACATTGCCTGTAATAGGTAATATACTGCAGTAGCACAGTATAATACACATTGCCTGTAATAGGTAATATACAGCAGTAGCACAGTATAATACACATTGCCTGTAATAGGTAATATACAGCAGTAGCACAGTATAATACACATTGCCTGTAATAGGTAATATACAGCAGTAGCACAGTATAATACACATTGCCTGTAATAGGTAACATACAGCAGTAGCACAGTATAATGCACATTGCCTGTAATAGGTAATATACAGCAGTAGCACAGTATAATGCACATTGCCTTTTGTAGGTAATATACAGCAGTAGCACAGTATAATGCACATTGCCTGTAATAGGTAATATACAGCAGTAGCACAGTATAATGCACATTGCCTGTAATAGGTAATATACAGCAGTAGTACAGTATAATGCACATTGCCTGTAATAGGTAATATACAGCAGTAGCACAGTATAATGCACATTGCCTGTAATAGGTAATATACAGCAGTAGTACACTATAATGCACATTGCCTGTAATAGGTAATATACAGCAGTAGCACAGTATAATGCACATTGCCTGTAATAGGTAATATACAGCAGTAGCACAGTATAATGCACATTGCCTGTAATAGGTAATATACAGCAGTAGCACAGTATAATGCACATTGCCTGTAATAGGTAATATACAGCAGTAGCACAGTATAATGGACATTGCCTGTAATAGGTAATATACAGCAGCAGGACAGTATAATGGACATTGCCTGTAATAGGTAATATACAGCAGTAGCACAGTATAACGCACATTGCCTGTTATAGGTAATATACAGCAGTAGCACAGTATAATGCACATTGCCTGTAATAGGTAATATACAGCAGTAGCACAGTATAATGCACATTGCCTGTAATAGGTAATATACAGCAGTAGCACAGTATAATACATATTGCCTGTAATAGGTAATATACAGTAGTAGCACAGTATAAAGCACATTGCCAGTAATAGATAATATACAGCAGTAGCAAAGTATAATGCACAGGTGCGTAGATTGCCTTTAATAGATAATATACAGCAGTAGCACAGTATAATGCACATTGCCTGTAATAGGTTATATACAGCAGTAGCACAGTATAATGCACATTGCCTGTAATAGGTAATATACAGTAGCAGCACAGTATAATGCACATTGCCTGTAATAGGTAATATACAGCAGTAGAACAGTATAATGCACATTTCCTGTAATAGGTAATATACAGCAGTAGCACAGTATAATGTACATTTCCTGTAATAGGTAATAAACAGTAGCAGCACAGTATAATGCACAGGTGAGTACATTGCCTGTAATAGGTAAAATACAGAAGGAGCACAGTTTAATGCACATCGCCTGTAATAGGTAATATACAGCAGTAGCACAGTATAATGCACATTTCCTGTAATAGGTAATATACAGCAGTAGCACAGTATAATACACATTGCCTGTAATAGGTAATATACACCAGTAGCACAGTATAATGCACATTGCCTGTAATAGGTAATATACAGCAGTAGCACAGTATAATACACATTGCCTGTAATAGGTAATATACAGCAGTAGCACAGTATAATGCACAATGCCTGTAATTGGTAATATACAGCAGTAGCACAGTATAATGCACATTGCCTGTAATAGGTATATACAGTAGTAGCACAGTATAATGTACATTGCCTGTAATAGGTAATATACAGCAGTAGAAAAGTATAATACACATTGCCTGTAATAGGTAATATACAGCAGTAGCACAGTATAATGCACATTGCCTGTAATAGGTAATATACACCAGTAGCACAGTATAATGCACATTGCCTGTAATAGGTAATATACAGCAGTAGCACAGTATAATACACATTGCCTGTAATAGGTAATATACAGCAGTAGCACAGTATAATGCACAATGCCTGTAATTGGTAATATACAGCAGTAGCACAGTATAATGCACATTGCCTGTAATAGGTATATACAGTAGTAGCACAGTATAATGTACATTGCCTGTAATAGGTAATATACAGCAGTAGAAAAGTATAATACACATTGCCTGTAATAGGTAATATACAGCAGTAGCACAGTATAATGCACATTGCCTGTAATAGGTAATATACAGCAGTAGCACAGTATAATACATATTGCCTGTAATAGGTAATATACAGTAGTAGCACAGTATAAAGCACATTGCCAGTAATAGATAATATACAGCAGTAGAAAAGTATAATGCATATTGCCTGCAATAGGTAATATACAGCAGTAGCAAAGTATAATGCATATTGCCTGTAATAGATAATATACAGTAGTAGCACAGGATAATGCACATTGCCAGTAATAGATAATATACAGCAGTAGCACAGTATAATGCACATTGCCTGTAATAGGTAATATACAGCAGTAGCACAGTATAATGCACATTGCCTGTAATAGGTAATATACAGCAGTAGCACAGTATAATGCACATTGCCTGTAATAGGTAATATACAGCAGTAGCACAGTATAATGCACATTGCCTGTAATAGGTAATATACAGCAGTAGCACAGTATAATGCACATTGCCTGTAATAGGTAATATACAGCAGTAGCACAGTATAAAGCACATTGCCAGTAATAGATAATATACAGCAGTAGCAAAGTATAATGCATATTGCCTGTAATAGATAATATACAGCAGTAGCACAGGATAATGCACCTTGCCTGTAATAGGTAATATACAGCAGTAGCACAGTATAATGCACATTGCCTGTAATAGGTAATATACAGCAGTAGCACAGTATAATGCACATTGCCTGTAATAGGTAATATACAGCAGTAGCACAGTATAATGCACATTGCCTGTAATAGGTAATATACAGCAGTAGCACAGTATAATGCACATTGCCTGTAATAGGTAATATACAGCAGTAGCACAGTATAATGCACATTGCCTGTAATAGGTAATATACAGCAGTAGCACAGTATAATGCACATTTCCTGTAATAGGTAATATACAGCAGTAGCACAGTATAATACACATTGCCTGTAATAGGTAATATACACCAGTAGCACAGTATAATGCACATTGCCTGTAATAGGTAATATACAGCAGTAGCACAGTATAATACACATTGCCTGTAATAGGTAATATACAGCAGTAGCACAGTATAATGCACAATGCCTGTAATTGGTAATATACAGCAGTAGCACAGTATAATGCACATTGCCTGTAATAGGTATATACAGTAGTAGCACAGTATAATGTACATTGCCTGTAATAGGTAATATACAGCAGTAGAAAAGTATAATACACATTGCCTGTAATAGGTAATATACAGCAGTAGCACAGTATAATGCACATTGCCTGTAATAGGTAATATACACCAGTAGCACAGTATAATGCACATTGCCTGTAATAGGTAATATACAGCAGTAGCACAGTATAATACACATTGCCTGTAATAGGTAATATACAGCAGTAGCACAGTATAATGCACAATGCCTGTAATTGGTAATATACAGCAGTAGCACAGTATAATGCACATTGCCTGTAATAGGTATATACAGTAGTAGCACAGTATAATGTACATTGCCTGTAATAGGTAATATACAGCAGTAGAAAAGTATAATACACATTGCCTGTAATAGGTAATATACAGCAGTAGCACAGTATAATGCACATTGCCTGTAATAGGTAATATACAGCAGTAGCACAGTATAATACATATTGCCTGTAATAGGTAATATACAGTAGTAGCACAGTATAAAGCACATTGCCAGTAATAGATAATATACAGCAGTAGAAAAGTATAATGCATATTGCCTGCAATAGGTAATATACAGCAGTAGCAAAGTATAATGCATATTGCCTGTAATAGATAATATACAGTAGTAGCACAGGATAATGCACATTGCCAGTAATAGATAATATACAGCAGTAGCACAGTATAATGCACATTGCCTGTAATAGGTAATATACAGCAGTAGCACAGTATAATGCACATTGCCTGTAATAGGTAATATACAGCAGTAGCACAGTATAATGCACATTGCCTGTAATAGGTAATATACAGCAGTAGCACAGTATAATGCACATTGCCTGTAATAGGTAATATACAGCAGTAGCACAGTATAATGCACATTGCCTGTAATAGGTAATATACAGCAGTAGCACAGTATAAAGCACATTGCCAGTAATAGATAATATACAGCAGTAGCAAAGTATAATGCATATTGCCTGTAATAGATAATATACAGCAGTAGCACAGGATAATGCACCTTGCCTGTAATAGGTAATATACAGCAGTAGCACAGTATAATGCACATTGCCTGTAATAGGTAATATACAGCAGTAGCACAGTATAATGCACATTGCCTGTAATAGGTAATATACAGCAGTAGCACAGTATAATGCACATTGCCTGTAATAGGTAATATACAGCAGTAGCACAGTATAATGCACATTGCCTGTAATAGGTAATATACAGCAGTAGCACAGTATAATGCACATTGCCTGTAATAGGTAATATACAGCAGTAGCACAGTATAATACACATTGCCTGTAATAGGTAATATACAGCAGTAGCACAGTATAATGAACATTGCCTGTAATAGGTATATACAGCAGTAGCACAGTATAATGCACATTGCCTGTAATAGGTAATATACAGCAGTAGTACAGTATAATGCACATTGCCTGTAATAGGTAATATACAGCAGTAGCACAGTATAATGTACATTTCCTGTAATAGGTAATATACAGCAGTAGTACAGTATAATGCACATTGTCTGTAATTGGTAATATACAGCAGTAGTACAGTATAATGCACATTGTCTGTAATAGGTAATATACAGCAGTAGCACAGTATAATGCACATTGTCTGTAATAGGTAATATACAGCAGTAGTACAGTATAATGCACATTGCCTGTAATAGGTAAAATACAGAAGGAGCACAGTTTAATGCACATCGCCTGTATTAGGTAATATACAGCAGTAGAACAGTATAATGCACATTTCCTGTAATAGGTAATATACAGCAGTAGCACAGTATAATACACATTGCCTGTAATAGGTAATATACAGCAGTAGCACAGTATAATACACATTGCCTGTAATAGGTAATATACAGCAGTAGCACAGTATAATACACATTGCCTGTAATAGGTAATATACAGCAGTAGCACAGTATAATACACATTGCCTGTAATAGGTAACATACAGCAGTAGCACAGTATAATGCACATTGCCTGTAATAGGTAATATACAGCAGTAGCACAGTATAATGCACATTGCCTTTTGTAGGTAATATACAGCAGTAGCACAGTATAATGCACATTGCCTGTAATAGGTAATATACAGCAGTAGCACAGTATAATGCACATTGCCTGTAATAGGTAATATACAGCAGTAGTACAGTATAATGCACATTGCCTGTAATAGGTAATATACAGCAGTAGCACAGTATAATGCACATTGCCTGTAATAGGTAATATACAGCAGTAGTACACTATAATGCACATTGCCTGTAATAGGTAATATACAGCAGTAGCACAGTATAATGCACATTGCCTGTAATAGGTAATATACAGCAGTAGCACAGTATAATGCACATTGCCTGTAATAGGTAATATACAGCAGTAGCACAGTATAATGCACATTGCCTGTAATAGGTAATATACAGCAGTAGCACAGTATAATGGACATTGCCTGTAATAGGTAATATACAGCAGCAGGACAGTATAATGGACATTGCCTGTAATAGGTAATATACAGCAGTAGCACAGTATAACGCACATTGCCTGTTATAGGTAATATACAGCAGTAGCACAGTATAATGCACATTGCCTGTAATAGGTAATATACAGCAGTAGCACAGTATAATGCACATTGCCTGTAATAGGTAATATACAGCAGTAGCACAGTATAATACATATTGCCTGTAATAGGTAATATACAGTAGTAGCACAGTATAAAGCACATTGCCAGTAATAGATAATATACAGCAGTAGCAAAGTATAATGCACAGGTGCGTAGATTGCCTTTAATAGATAATATACAGCAGTAGCACAGTATAATGCACATTGCCTGTAATAGGTTATATACAGCAGTAGCACAGTATAATGCACATTGCCTGTAATAGGTAATATACAGTAGCAGCACAGTATAATGCACATTGCCTGTAATAGGTAATATACAGCAGTAGAACAGTATAATGCACATTTCCTGTAATAGGTAATATACAGCAGTAGCACAGTATAATGTACATTTCCTGTAATAGGTAATAAACAGTAGCAGCACAGTATAATGCACAGGTGAGTACATTGCCTGTAATAGGTAAAATACAGAAGGAGCACAGTATAATGCACATCGCCTGTAATAGGCAATATACAGCAGTAGCACAGTATAATGGACATTTCCTGTAATAGGTAATATACAGTAGCAGCACAGTATAATGCAGCGGTGAGTACATTGCCTGTAATAGGTAAAATACAGAAGGAGCACAGTTTAATGCACATCGCCTGTAATAGGTAATATACAGCAGTAGCACAGTATAATGCACATTTCCTGTAATAGGTAATATACAGCAGTAGCACAGTATAATACACATTGCCTGTAATAGGTAATATACACCAGTAGCACAGTATAATGCACATTGCCTGTAATAGGTAATATACAGCAGTAGCACAGTATAATACACATTGCCTGTAATAGGTAATATACAGCAGTAGCACAGTATAATGCACAATGCCTGTAATTGGTAATATACAGCAGTAGCACAGTATAATGCACATTGCCTGTAATAGGTATATACAGTAGTAGCACAGTATAATGTACATTGCCTGTAATAGGTAATATACAGCAGTAGAAAAGTATAATACACATTGCCTGTAATAGGTAATATACAGCAGTAGCACAGTATAATGCACATTGCCTGTAATAGGTAATATACACCAGTAGCACAGTATAATGCACATTGCCTGTAATAGGTAATATACAGCAGTAGCACAGTATAATACACATTGCCTGTAATAGGTAATATACAGCAGTAGCACAGTATAATGCACAATGCCTGTAATTGGTAATATACAGCAGTAGCACAGTATAATGCACATTGCCTGTAATAGGTATATACAGTAGTAGCACAGTATAATGTACATTGCCTGTAATAGGTAATATACAGCAGTAGAAAAGTATAATACACATTGCCTGTAATAGGTAATATACAGCAGTAGCACAGTATAATGCACATTGCCTGTAATAGGTAATATACAGCAGTAGCACAGTATAATACATATTGCCTGTAATAGGTAATATACAGTAGTAGCACAGTATAAAGCACATTGCCAGTAATAGATAATATACAGCAGTAGAAAAGTATAATGCATATTGCCTGCAATAGGTAATATACAGCAGTAGCAAAGTATAATGCATATTGCCTGTAATAGATAATATACAGTAGTAGCACAGGATAATGCACATTGCCAGTAATAGATAATATACAGCAGTAGCACAGTATAATGCACATTGCCTGTAATAGGTAATATACAGCAGTAGCACAGTATAATGCACATTGCCTGTAATAGGTAATATACAGCAGTAGCACAGTATAATGCACATTGCCTGTAATAGGTAATATACAGCAGTAGCACAGTATAATGCACATTGCCTGTAATAGGTAATATACAGCAGTAGCACAGTATAATGCACATTGCCTGTAATAGGTAATATACAGCAGTAGCACAGTATAAAGCACATTGCCAGTAATAGATAATATACAGCAGTAGCAAAGTATAATGCATATTGCCTGTAATAGATAATATACAGCAGTAGCACAGGATAATGCACCTTGCCTGTAATAGGTAATATACAGCAGTAGCACAGTATAATGCACATTGCCTGTAATAGGTAATATACAGCAGTAGCACAGTATAATGCACATTGCCTGTAATAGGTAATATACAGCAGTAGCACAGTATAATGCACATTGCCTGTAATAGGTAATATACAGCAGTAGCACAGTATAATGCACATTGCCTGTAATAGGTAATATACAGCAGTAGCACAGTATAATGCACATTGCCTGTAATAGGTAATATACAGCAGTAGCACAGTATAATACACATTGCCTGTAATAGGTAATATACAGCAGTAGCACAGTATAATGAACATTGCCTGTAATAGGTATATACAGCAGTAGCACAGTATAATGCACATTGCCTGTAATAGGTAATATACAGCAGTAGTACAGTATAATGCACATTGCCTGTAATAGGTAATATACAGCAGTAGCACAGTATAATGTACATTTCCTGTAATAGGTAATATACAGCAGTAGTACAGTATAATGCACATTGTCTGTAATTGGTAATATACAGCAGTAGTACAGTATAATGCACATTGTCTGTAATAGGTAATATACAGCAGTAGCACAGTATAATGCACATTGTCTGTAATAGGTAATATACAGCAGTAGTACAGTATAATGCACATTGCCTGTAATAGGTAAAATACAGAAGGAGCACAGTTTAATGCACATCGCCTGTATTAGGTAATATACAGCAGTAGAACAGTATAATGCACATTTCCTGTAATAGGTAATATACAGCAGTAGCACAGTATAATACACATTGCCTGTAATAGGTAATATATACACCAGTAGCACAGTATAATACACATTGCCTGTAATAGGTAATATACAGCAGTAGCACAGTATAATGCACAATGCCTGTAATTGGTAATATACAGCAGTAGCACAGTATAATGCACATTGCCTGTAATAGGTATATACAGTAGTAGCATAGTATAATGTACATTGCCTGTAATAGGTAATATACAGCAGTAGAAAAGTATAATACACATTGCCTGTAATAGGTAATATACAGCAGTAGCACAGTATAATGCACATTGCCTGTAATAGGTAATATACAGCAGTAGCACAGTATAATACATATTGCCTGTAATAGGTAATATACAGTAGTAGCACAGTATAAAGCACATTGCCAGTAATAGATAATATACAGCAGTAGCAAAGTATAATGCATATTGCCTGTAATAGATAATATACAGTAGTAGCACAGGATAATGCACATTGCCAGTAATAGATAATATACAGCAGTAGCACAGTATAATGCACATTGCCTGTAAAAGGTAATATACAGCAGTAGCACAGTATAATGCACATTGCTGTAATAGGTAATATACAGCAGTAGCACAGTATAATGCACATTGCCTGTAATAGGTAATATACAGCAGTAGCACAGTATAATGCACATTGCCTGTAATAGGTAATATACAGCAGTAGCACAGTATAATGCACATTGCCTGTAATAGGTAATATACAGCAGTAGCACAGTATAAAGCACATTGCCAGTAATAGATAATATACAGCAGTAGCAAAGTATAATGCATATTGCCTGTAATAGATAATATACAGCAGTAGCACAGGATAATGCACCTTGCCTGTAATAGGTAATATACAGCAGTAGCACAGTATAATGCACATTGCCTGTAATAGGTAATATACAGCAGTAGCACAGTATAATGCACATTGCCTGTAATAGGTAATATACAGCAGTAGCACAGTATAATGTACATTGCCTGTAATAGGTAATATACAGCAGTAGCACAGTATAATGCACATTGCCTGTAATAGGAAATATACAGCAGTAGCACAGTATAATACACATTGCCTGTAATAGGTAATATACAGCAGTAGCACAGTATAATGAACATTGCCTGTAATAGGTAATATACAGCAGTAGCACAGTATAATACACATTGCCTGTAATAGGTAATATACAGCAGTAGCACAGTATAATGAACATTGCCTGTAATAGGTAATATACAGCAGTAGCACAGTATAATGCACATTGCCTGTAATAGGTATATACAGCAGTAGCACAGTATAATGCACATTGCCTGTAATAGGTAATATACAGCAGTAGTACAGTATAATGCACATTGCCTGTAATAGGTAATATACAGCAGTAGCACAGTATAATGCACATTGCCTGTAATAGGTAATATACAGCAGTAGCACAGTATAATGCACATTGCCTGTAATAGGTAATATACAGCAGTAGCACAGTATAATGCACATTGCCTGTAATAGGTAATATACAGCAGTAGAACAGTATAATGCACATTGCCTGTAATAGGTAATATACAGCAGTAGGACAGTATAATGCACATTGCCTGTAATAGGTAATATACAGCAGTAGCACAGTATAATGCACATTGCCTGTAATAGGTAATATACAGCAGTAGAACAGTATAATGCACATTGCCTGTAATAGGTAATATACAGCAGTAGCACAGTATAATGCACATTGCCTGTAATAGGTAATATACAGCAGTAGAACAGTATAATGCACATTGCCTGTAATAGGTAATATACAGTAGCAGTACAGTATAATGCACATTGCCTGTAATAGGTAATATACAGTAGTAGCACAGTATAATGCACATTGCCTGTAATAGGTAATATACAGCAGTATCAAAGTATAATGCACATTGCCTGTAATAGGTAATATACAGCAGTAGCAAAGTATAATACACGTTGCCTATAATAGGTAATATACAGTAGTAGCACAGTATAATGCACGTTGCCTGTAATAGGTAATATACAGTAGTAGCGCAGTATAATGCACAGGTGCGTATATTGCCTGTAATAGGTAATATACAGCAGTAGAACAGTATAATGTACATTGCCTGTAATAGGTAATATACAGCAGTAGTACACTATAATGCACATTGCCTGTAATAGGTAATATACAGCAGTAGCACAGTATAATGCACATTGCCTGTAATAGGTAATATACAGCAGTAGCACAGTATAATGCACATTACCTGTAATAGGTAATATACAGCAGTAGCACAGTATAATGCACATTGCCTGTAATAGGTAATATACAGCAGTAGCACAGTATAATGCACATTGCCTGTAATAGGTAATATACAGCAGTAGCACAGTATAATGCACATTGCCTGTAATAGGTAATATACAGCAGTAGCACAGTATAATGCACATTGCCTGTAATAGGTAATATACAGCAGTAGCACAGTATAATGCACATTGCCTGTAATAGGTAATATACAGCAGTAGCACAGTATAATGTACATTGTCTGTAATAGGTAATATACAGCAGTAGCAAAGTATAATGCACATTGCCTGTAATAGGTAATATACAGCAGTAGCACAGTATAATGCACATTGTCTGTAATAGGTAATATACAGCAGTAGCAAAGTATAATGCACATTGCCTGTTATAGGTAATATACAGCAGTAGCAAAGTATAATGCACATTGCCTGTAATAGGTAATATACAGCTGTAGTACAGTATAATGCACATTGCCTGTAATAGGTAATATACAGCAGTAGAACAGTATAATGGACATTGCCTGTAATAGGTAATATACAGCAGTAGCACAGTATAATACTCATTGCCTATAATAGGTAATATACAGCAGTAGAACAGTATAATGCACATTGCCTGTAATAGGTAATATACAGCAGTAGCACAGTAAAATGCACATTGCCTGTAATAGGTAATATACAGCAGTAGCACAGTATAATGCACATTGCCTGTAATAGGTAATATACAGCAGTAGCACAGTATAATACTCATTGCCTATAATAGGTAATATACAGTAGTAGCACAGTATAATGCACATTGCGTGTAAAAGGTTATATACAGTATAAGCATAGTATAATACACAGTTGTGTACATTTCCTGTAATAGGTAATATACAGCAGTAGCACAGTATAATGCACATTGCCTGTAATAGGTAATATACAGTAGTAGCACAGTATAATGCACATTGCGTGTAAAAGGTTATATACAGTATAAGCATAGTATAATACACAGTTGTGTACATTTCCTGTAATAAGTAATATACAGTAGTAGCACAGTATAATGCACAGGTGTATACATTGCCTGTAATAGGTAATATATAGTAGTAGCACAGTATAATGCACATTGCCTGTAATAGGTAATATACAGCAGTAGCACAGTATAATGTACATTGCCTGTAATAGGTAATATACAGCAGTAGCACAGTATAATGCACATTGCCTGTAATAGGTAATATACAGCAGTAGCACAGTATAATACACATTGCCTGTAATAGGTAATATACAGCAGTAGCACAGTATAATGAACATTGCCTGTAATAGGTAATATACAGCAGTAGCACAGTATAATGCACATTGCCTGTAATAGGTAATATACAGCAGTAGCACAGTTTAATGTACATTGCCTGTTATAGGTAACATACAGCAGTAGTACAGTATAATACACAGGTGCGTACATTGCCTATAATAGGTAATATACAGCAGTAGCACAGTATAATGTACATTGCCTGTTATAGGTAACATACAGCAGTAGTACAGTATAATACACAGGTGCGTACATTGCCTATAACAGGTAATATACAGCAGGAGCACAGTATAATGCACATTGCCTGTAATAGGTAACATACAGCAGTAGCACAGTATAATGCACATTGCCTATAATAGGTAATATACAGCAGTAGCACAGTATAATGCACATTGCCTATAATAGGTAATATACAGCAGGAGCACAGTGTAATACACAGGTGCTTACATTGCCTGTAATAGGTAATATACAGCAGTAGCACAGTATAATGCACATTGCCTATAATAGGTAATATACAGCAGTAGCACAGTATAATGTACATTGCCTGTAATAGGTAATATACAGCAGTAGCACAGTATAATGTACATTGCCTGTAATAGGTAATATACAGCAGTAGCACAGTATAATGCACATTGCCTGTAATAGGTAACATACAGCAGTAGCACAGTATAATACACATTGCCTGTAATAGGTAATATACAGCAGTAGCACAGTATAATGCACATTGCCTATAATAGGTAATATACAGCAGTAGCACAGTATAATGCACATTGCCTGTAATAGGTAATATACAGCAGGAGCACAGTGTAATACACATTGCCTGTAATAGGTAATATACAGCAGTAGCACAGTATAATGCACATTGCCTGTAATAGGTAATATACAGCAGTAGTACACTATCATGCACATTGCCTGTAATAGGTAATATACAGCAGTAGCACAGTATAATGCACATTGCCTGTAATAGGTAATATACAGCAGTAGCACAGTATAATGCACATTGCCTGTAATAGGTAATATACAGCAGTAGCACAGTATAATGCACATTGCCTGTAATAGGTAATATACAGCAGTAGCACAGTATAATGGACATTGCCTGTAATAGGTAATATACAGCAGTAGCACAGTATAATGCACATTGCCTGTAATAGGTAATATACAGCAGTAGCACAGTATAATGCACATTGCCTGTAATAGGTAATATACAGCAGTAGCACAGTATAATGCACATTGCCTGTAATAGGTAATATACAGCAGTAGCACAGTATAATGGACATTGCCTGTAATAGGTGATATACAGCAGTAGCACAGTATAATGGACATTGCCTGTAATAGGTAATATACAGCAGTAGGACAGTATAATGGACATTGCCTGTAATAGGTAATATACAGCAGTAGCACAGTATAATGGACATTGCCTGTAATAGGTAATATACAGCAGTAGCACAGTATAATGCACATTGCCTGTAATAGGTAATATACAGCAGTAGCACAGTATAATGCACATTGCCTGTAATAGGTAATATACAGCAGTAGCACAGTATAATGCACATTGCCTGTAATAGGTAATATACAGCAGTAGCACAGTATAATGGACATTGCCTGTAATAGGTAATATACAGCAGTAGCACAGTATAATGCACATTGCCTGTAATAGGTAATATACAGCAGTAGCACAGTATAATGGACATTGCCTGTAATAGGTAATATACAGCAGTAGCACAGTATAATGCACATTGCCTGTAATAGGTAATATATAGCAGTAGCACAGTGTAATGCACATTGCCTGTAATAGGTAATATACAGCAGTAGCACAGTATAATGCACATTGCCTGTAATAGGTAATATACAGCAGTAGCACAGTATAATGGACATTGCCTGTAATAGGTAATATACAGCAGTAGCACAGTATAATGCACATTGCCTGTAATAGGTAATATATAGCAGTAGCACAGTGTAATGCACATTGCCTGTAATAGGTAATATACAGCAGTAGCACAGTATAATGCACATTGCCTGTAATAGGTAATATACAGCAGTAGCACAGTATAATGGACATTGCCTGTAATAGGTAATATACAGCAGTAGCACAGTATAATGCACATTGCCTGTAATAGGTAATATATAGCAGTAGCACAGTGTAATGCACATTGCCTGTAATAGGTAATATACAGCAGTAGCACAGTATAATGCACATTGCCTGTAATAGGTAATATACAGCAGTAGCACAGTATAATGCACATTGCCTGTAATAGGTAATATACAGCAGTAGCACAGTATAATGCACATTGCCTGTAATAGGTAATATACAGCAGTAGCACAGTATAATGGACATTGCCTGTAATAGGTAATATACAGCAGTAGCACAGTATAATGCACATTGCCTGTAATAGGTAATATATAGCAGTAGCACAGTGTAATGCACATTGCCTGTAATAGGTAATATACAGCAGTAGCACAGTATAATGCACATTGCCTGTAATAGGTAATATACAGCAGTAGCACAGTATAATGGACATTGCCTGTAATAGGTAATATACAGCAGTAGCACAGTATAATGCACATTGCCTGTAATAGGTAATATATAGCAGTAGCACAGTGTAATGCACATTGCCTGTAATAGGTAATATACACCAGTTGCACAGTATAATGGACATTGCCTATAATAGGTAACATACAGCAGTAGCACAGTATAATGCACATTGCCTGTAATAGGTAACATACAGCAGTAGCACAGTATAATACACATTGCCTGTAATAGGTAACATACAGCAGTAGCACAGTATAATGCACATTGCCTGTAATAGGTAATATACAGCAGTAGCACAGTATAATGCACATTGCCTGTTATAGGTAATATACAGCAGTAGCACAGTATAATGCACATTGCCTGTAATAGGTAATATACAGCAGTAGCACAGTATAATGCACATTGCCTGTAATAGGTAATATACAGCAGTAGCACAGTATAATGCACATTGCCTGTAATAGGTAATATACAGCAGTAGCACAGTATAATGCACATTGCCTGTAATAGGTTATATACAGCAGTAGCACAGTATAATGCACATTGCCTGTAATAAGTAATATACAGCAGTAGCACAGTATAATGGACATTGCCTGTAATAGGTAATATACAGCAGTAGGACAGTATAATGGGCATTGCCTGTAATAGGTAATATACAGCAGTAGCACAGTATAATGCACATTGCCTGTAATAGGTAATATACAGCAGTAGCACAGTATAATGCACATTGCCTGTAATAGGTAATATACAGCAGTAGCACAGTATAATGCACATTGCCTGTAATAGGTAATATACAGCAGTAGCACAGTATAATGCACATTGCCTGTAATAGGTAATATACAGCAGTAGCACAGTATAATGCACATTGCCTGTAATAGGTAATATACAGCAGTAGCACAGTATAATGGACATTGCCTGTAATAGGTAATATACAGCAGTAGGACAGTATAATGGACATTGCCTGTAATAGGTAATATACTGCAGTAGCACAGTATAATGCACATTGCCTGTAATAGGTAATATACAGCAGTAGCACAGTATAATGCACATTGCCTGTAATAGGTAATATACAGCAGTAGCACAGTATAATGCACATTGCCTGTAATAGGTAATATACAGCAGTAGCACAGTGTAATGCACATTGCCTGTAATAGGTAATATATAGCAGTAGCACAGTGTAATGCACATTGCCTGTAATAGGTAATATACAGCAGTTGCACAGTATAATGGACATTGCCTATAATAGGTAACATACAGCAGTAGCACAGTATAATGCACATTGCCTGTAATAGGTAATATACAGCAGTAGCACAGTATAATGCACATTGCCTATAATAGCTAATATACAGCAGTAGCACAGTATAATGCACAGGTACGTAGATTGCCTTTAATAGGTAATATACAGCAGTAGCACAGTATAATGCACATTGCCTGTAATAGGTTATATACAGCAGTAGCACAGTATAATGCACATTGCCTGTAATAGGTTATATACAGCAGTAGCACAGTATAATGCACATTGCCTGTAATAGGTAATATACAGTAGCAGCACAGTATAATGCACATTGCCTGTAATAGGTAATATACAGCAGTAGAACAGTATAATGCACATTTCCTGTAATAGGTAATATACAGCAGTAGCACAGTATAATGGACATTGCCTGTAATAGGTAATATACAGCAGTAGCACAGTATAATGGACATTGCCTGTAATAGGTAATATACAGCAGTAGCACAGTATAATGTACATTTCCTGTAATAGGTAAAATACAGAAGGAGCACAGTATAATGCACATCGCCTGTAATATGTAATATACAGCAGTAGCACAGTATAATGCACATTGCCTATAATAGGTAATATACAGCAGTAGCACAGTATAATGCACATTGCCTGTAATAGGTAATATACAGCAGTAGCACAGTATAATGGACATTGCCTGTAATAGGTAATATACAGCAGTAGCACAGTATAATGCACATTGCCTGTAATAGGTAATATACAGCAGTAGAACAGTATAATGCACATTTCCTGTAATAGGTAATATACAGCAGTAGCACAGTATAATGGACATTGCCTGTAATAGGTAATATACAGCAGTAGCACAGTATAATGGACATTGCCTGTAATAGGTAATATACAGCAGTAGCACAGTATAATGTACATTTCCTGTAATAGGTAAAATACAGAAGGAGCACAGTATAATGCACATTGCCTGTAATAGGTAATATACAGCAGTAGCACAGTATAATGCACATTGCCTATAATAGGTAATATACACCAGTAGTATAGTATAATGCACATTGCCTGTAATAGGTATATACAGTAGTAGCACAGTATAATGCACATTGCCTGTAATAGGTATATACAGTAGTAGCACAGTATAATGCACAGGTGCATATATTACCTTTAATAGGTAATATACAGTAGTAGCACAGTATAATGCACATTGCCTGTAATATGTAATATACAGCAGTAGCACAGTATAATCTACATTGCCTGTAATAGGTAATATACAGCAGTAGAACAGTATAATACATATTGCCTGTAATAGGTAATATACAGTAGTAGCACAGTATAATGCACATTGCCAGTAATAGATAATATACAGCAGTAGCAAAGTATAATGCACATTGCCTATAATAGGTAATATACAGCAGGAGCACAGTGTAATACACAGGTGCTTACATTGCCTGTAATAGGTAATATACAGCAGTAGCACAGTATAATGCACATTGCCTATAATAGGTAATATACAGCAGTAGCACAGTATAATGCACATTGCCTGTAATAGGTAATATACAGCAGTAGCACAGTATAATCTACATTGCCTGTAATAGGTAATATACAGCAGTAGCACAGTATAATGCACATTGCCTATAATAGGTAATATACAGCAGGAGCACAGTGTAATACACAGGTGCTTACATTGCCTGTAATAGGTAATATACAGCAGTAGCACAGTATAATGCACATTGCCTATAATAATTAATATACAGCAGTAGCACAGTATAATGCACATTGCCTGTAATAGGTAATATACAGCAGTAGCACAGTATAATACACATTGCCTGTAATATGTAATATACAGCAGTAGCAAAGTATATATAATGCACATTGCCTGTAATAGGTAATATACAGCAGTAGCACAGTATAATGCACATTGCCTGTAATAGGTAATATACAGCAGTAGCACAGTATAATGCACATTGCCTATAATAGGTAATATACAGCAGTAGCACAGTATAATGTACATTGCCTGTAATAGGTAATATACAGCAGTAGCACAGTATAATACACATTCCCTGTAAAAGGTAATATACAGTAGTAGCACAGTATAATGCACATTGCCTGTAATAGGTAATATACAGCAGGAGCACAGTATAATGCACATTCCCTGTAAAAGGTAATATACAGCAGTAGCACAGTATAATGCACATTGCCTGTAATAGGTAACATACTGCAGTAGCACAGTATAATGCACATTGCCTGTAATAGGTAATATACAGCAGGAGCACAGTGTAATACACATTGCCTGTAATAGGTAATATATAGTAGTAGCACAGTATAATACACATTCCCTGTAAAAGGTAATATACAGCAGTAGGACAGTATAATGCACATTGCCTGTAATAGGTAATATACAGCAGTAGCACAGTATAATGCACATTGCCTGTAATAGGTAATATACAGCAGTAGCACAGTATAATGCACATTGCCTGTAATAGGTAATATACAGCAGTAGCACAGTATAATGCACATTGCCTGTAATAGGTAATATACAGCAGTAGCACAGTATAATGCACATTGCCTGTAATAGGTAACATACAGCAGGAGCACAGTATAATGCACATTGCCTGTAATAGGTAATATACAGCAGTAGCACAGTATAATGCACATTGCCTGTAATAGGTAATATACAGCATTAGCACAGTATAATGCACATTGCCTGTAATAGGTATATACAGCAGTAGCACAGTATAATGCACATTGCCTGTAATAGGTAATATACAGCATTAGCACAGTATAATGCACATTGCCTGTAATAGGTAATATACAGCAGTAGCACAGTATAATGGACATTGCCTGTAATAGGTAATATACAGCAGTAGGACAGTATAATGGACATTGCCTGTAATAGGTAATATACTGCAGTAGCACAGTATAATGCACATTGCCTGTAATAGGTAATATACAGCAGTAGCACAGTATAATGCACATTGCCTGTAATAGGTAATATACAGCAGTAGCACAGTATAATGCACATTGCCTGTAATAGGTAATATACAGCAGTAGCACAGTGTAATGCACATTGCCTGTAATAGGTAATATATAGCAGTAGCACAGTGTAATGCACATTGCCTGTAATAGGTAATATACAGCAGTTGCACAGTATAATGGACATTGCCTATAATAGGTAACATACAGCAGTAGCACAGTATAATGCACATTGCCTGTAATAGGTAATATACAGCAGTAGCACAGTATAATGCACATTGCCTATAATAGCTAATATACAACAGTAGCACAGTATAATGCACAGGTACGTAGATTGCCTTTAATAGGTAATATACAGCAGTAGCACAGTATAATGCACATTGCCTGTAATAGGTTATATACAGCAGTAGCACAGTATAATGCACATTGCCTGTAATAGGTTATATACAGCAGTAGCACAGTATAATGCACATTGCCTGTAATAGGTAATATACAGTAGCAGCACAGTATAATGCACATTGCCTGTAATAGGTAATATACAGCAGTAGAACAGTATAATGCACATTTCCTGTAATAGGTAATATACAGCAGTAGCACAGTATAATGGACATTGCCTGTAATAGGTAATATACAGCAGTAGCACAGTATAATGGACATTGCCTGTAATAGGTAATATACAGCAGTAGCACAGTATAATGTACATTTCCTGTAATAGGTAAAATACAGAAGGAGCACAGTATAATGCACATCGCCTGTAATATGTAATATACAGCAGTAGCACAGTATAATGCACATTGCCTATAATAGGTAATATACAGCAGTAGCACAGTATAATGCACATTGCCTGTAATAGGTAATATACAGCAGTAGCACAGTATAATGGACATTGCCTGTAATAGGTAATATACAGCAGTAGCACAGTATAATGCACATTGCCTGTAATAGGTAATATACAGCAGTAGAACAGTATAATGCACATTTCCTGTAATAGGTAATATACAGCAGTAGCACAGTATAATGGACATTGCCTGTAATAGGTAATATACAGCAGTAGCACAGTATAATACACATTCCCTGTAAAAGGTAATATACAGCAGTAGGACAGTATAATGCACATTGCCTGTAATAGGTAATATACAGCAGTAGCACAGTATAATGCACATTGCCTGTAATAGGTAATATACAGCAGTAGCACAGTATAATGCACATTGCCAGTAATAGGTAAAATACAGCAGTAGCACAGTATAATGGACATTGCCTGTAATAGGTAATATACAGCAGTAGCACAGTATAATGCACATTGCCTGTAATAGGTAATATACAGCAGTAGCACAGTATAATGCACATTGCCTGTAATAGGTAATATACAGCAGTAGCACAGTATAATGGACATTGCCTGTAATAGGTAATATACAGCAGTAGGACAGTATAATGGACATTGCCTGTAATAGGTAATATACTGCAGTAGCACAGTATAATGCACATTGCCTGTAATAGGTAATATACAGCAGTAGCACAGTATAATGCACATTGCCTGTAATAGGTAATATACAGCAGTAGCACAGTATAATGCACATTGCCTGTAATAGGTAATATACAGCAGTAGCACAGTGTAATGCACATTGCCTGTAATAGGTAATATATAGCAGTAGCACAGTGTAATGCACATTGCCTGTAATAGGTAATATACAGCAGTTGCACAGTATAATGGACATTGCCTATAATAGGTAACATACAGCAGTAGCACAGTATAATGCACATTGCCTGTAATAGGTAATATACAGCAGTAGCACAGTATAATGCACATTGCCTATAATAGCTAATATACAGCAGTAGCACAGTATAATGCACAGGTACGTAGATTGCCTTTAATAGGTAATATACAGCAGTAGCACAGTATAATGCACATTGCCTGTAATAGGTTATATACAGCAGTAGCACAGTATAATGCACATTGCCTGTAATAGGTTATATACAGCAGTAGCACAGTATAATGCACATTGCCTGTAATAGGTAATATACAGTAGCAGCACAGTATAATGCACATTGCCTGTAATAGGTAATATACAGCAGTAGAACAGTATAATGCACATTTCCTGTAATAGGTAATATACAGCAGTAGCACAGTATAATGGACATTGCCTGTAATAGGTAATATACAGCAGTAGCACAGTATAATGGACATTGCCTGTAATAGGTAATATACAGCAGTAGCACAGTATAATGTACATTTCCTGTAATAGGTAAAATACAGAAGGAGCACAGTATAATGCACATCGCCTGTAATATGTAATATACAGCAGTAGCACAGTATAATGCACATTGCCTATAATAGGTAATATACAGCAGTAGCACAGTATAATGCACATTGCCTGTAATAGGTAATATACAGCAGTAGCACAGTATAATGGACATTGCCTGTAATAGGTAATATACAGCAGTAGCACAGTATAATGCACATTGCCTGTAATAGGTAATATACAGCAGTAGAACAGTATAATGCACATTTCCTGTAATAGGTAATATACAGCAGTAGCACAGTATAATGGACATTGCCTGTAATAGGTAATATACAGCAGTAGCACAGTATAATGTACATTTCCTGTAATAGGTAAAATACAGAAGGAGCACAGTATAATGCACATTGCCTGTAATAGGTAATATACAGCAGTAGCACAGTATAATGCACATTGCCTATAATAGGTAATATACACCAGTAGTATAGTATAATGCACATTGCCTGTAATAGGTATATACAGTAGTAGCACAGTATAATGCACATTGCCTGTAATAGGTATATACAGTAGTAGCACAGTATAATGCACAGGTGCATATATTACCTTTAATAGGTAATATACAGTAGTAGCACAGTATAATGCACATTGCCTGTAATAGGTAATATACAGCAGTAGCACAGTATAATGCACATTGCCTGTAATAGGTAACATACAGCAGTAGCACAGTATAATGGACATTGCCTGTAATAGGTAATATACAGCAGTAGCACAGTATAATGCACATTGCCTGTAATAGGTAATATACAGCAGTAGCACAGTATAATGCACATTGCCTGTAATTGGTAATATACAGCAGTAGCACAGTATAATGCACATTGCCTGTAATATGTAATATACAGCAGTAGCACAGTATAATCTACATTGCCTGTAATAGGTAATATACAGCAGTAGAACAGTATAATACATATTGCCTGTAATAGGTAATATACAGTAGTAGCACAGTATAATGCACATTGCCAGTAATAGATAATATACAGCTGTAGCAAAGTATAATGCACATTGCCTATAATAGGTAATATACAGCAGGAGCACAGTGTAATACACAGGTGCTTACATTGCCTGTAATAGGTAATATACAGCAGTAGCACAGTATAATGCACATTGCCTATAATAGGTAATATACAGCAGTAGCACAGTATAATGCACATTGCCTGTAATAGGTAATATGCAGCAGTAGCACAGTATAATCTACATTGCCTGTAATAGGTAATATACAGCAGTAGAACAGTATAATACACATTGCCTGTAATATGTAATATACAGCAGTAGCAAAGTATATATAATGCACATTGCCTGTAATAGGTAATATACAGCAGTAGCACAGTATAATGCACATTGCCTGTAATAGGTAATATACAGCAGTAGCACAGTATAATGCACATTGCCTATAATAGGTAATATACAGCAGTAGCACAGTATAATGTACATTGCCTGTAATAGGTAATATACAGCAGTAGCACAGTATAATACACATTCCCTGTAAAAGGTAATATACAGTAGTAGCACAGTATAATGCACATTGCCTGTAATAGGTAATATACAGCAGGAGCACAGTATAATGCACATTCCCTGTAAAAGGTAATATACAGCAGTAGCACAGTATAATGCACATTGCCTGTAATAGGTAACATACTGCAGTAGCACAGTATAATGCACATTGCCTGTAATAGGTAATATACAGCAGGAGCACAGTGTAATACACATTGCCTGTAATAGGTAATATATAGTAGTAGCACAGTATATTACACATTCCCTGTAAAAGGTAATATACAGCAGTAGCACAGTATAATGCACATTGCCTGTTATAGATAATATACAGCAGTAGCACAGTATAATGCACATTGCCTGTAATAGGTAATATACAGCAGGAGCACAGTGTAATACACAGGTGCTTACATTGCCTGTAATAGGTAATATACAGTAGTAGCACAGTATAATGCACATTGCCTGTAATAGGTAATATACAGCAGTAGCACAGTATAATACACATTCCCTGTAAAAGGTAATATACAGCAGTAGCACACTATAATGTACATTTCCTGTAATAGGTAATATACAGCAGTAGCACAGTATAATGCACATTGCCTGTAATAGGTAATATACAGCAGTAGCACAGTATAATACACATTGCCTGTAATAGGTAATATATAGTAGTAGCACAGTATAATGCACATTGCCTGTAATAGGTAATATACAGCAGTAGCACAGTATAATGTACATTGCCTGTAATAGGTAATATACAGCAGTAGCACAGTATAATGCACATTGCCTGTAATAGGTAATATACAGCAGTAGCACAGTATAATACACATTGCCTGTAAAAGGTAATATACAGCAGTAGCACAGTATAATACACATTGCCTGTAATAGGTAACATACAGCAGTAGCACAGTATAATGCACATTGCCTGTAATAGGTAATATACAGCAGTAGCACAGTATAATGCACATTGCCTGTAATAGGTAATATACTGCAGTAGCACAGTATAATACACATTGCCTGTAATAGGTAATATACAGCAGTAGCACAGTATAATACACATTGCCTGTAATAGGTAACATACAGCAGTAGCACAGTATAATGCACATTGCCTGTAATAGGTAATATACAGAAGTAGCACAGTATAATGCACATTGCCTGTTATAGGTAATATACAGCAGTAGCACAGTATAATGCACATTGCCTGTAATAGGTAATATACAGCAGTAGCACAGTATAATGCACATTGCCTGTAATAGGTAATATACTGCAGTAGCACAGTATAATACACATTGCCTGTAATAGGTAATATACAGCAGTAGCACAGTATAATACACATTGCCTGTAATAGGTAACATACAGCAGTAGCACAGTATAATGCACATTGCCTGTAATAGGTAATATACAGAAGTAGCACAGTATAATGCACATTGCCTGTAATAGGTAATATACAGCAGTAGGACAGTATAATGCACATTGCCTGTAATAGGTAATATACAGCAGTAGGACAGTATAATGCACATTGCCTGTAATAGGTAATATACAGCAGTAGCACAATATAATGCACATTGCCTGTAATAGGTAATATACAGCAGTAGCACAGTATAATGGACATTGCCTGTAATAGGTAATATACAGCAGTAGGACAGTATAATGGACATTGCCTGTAATAGGTAAAATACAGCAGTAGCACAGTATAATGCACATTGCCTGTAATAGGTAATATACAGCAGTAGAACAGTATAATGCACATTGCCTGTAATAGGTAATATACAGCAGTAGCACAGTATAATGCACATTGCCTGTAATAGGTAATATACAGCAGTAGCACAGTATAATGCACATTGCCTGTAATAGGTAATATACAGCAGTAGCACAGTATAATGTACATTGCCTGTAATAGGTAATATATAGCAGTAGCACAGTGTAATGCACATTGCCTGTAATAGGTAATATACAGCAGTAGCACAGTATAATGCACATTGCCTATAAAAGCTAATATACAGCAGTAGCACAGTATAATGCACAGGTGCGGAGATTGCCTTTAATAGGTAATATACAGCAGTAGCACAGTATAATGCACATTGCCTATAATAGGTAATATACAGCAGTAGAACAGTATAATGCACATTGCCTGTAATAGGTTATATACAGCAGTAGCACAGTATAATGCACATCGCCTGTAATAGGCAATATACAGCAGTAGCACAGTATAATGCACATTGCCTGTAATAGGTAATATACAGCAGTAGCACAGTATAATACACATTCCCTGTAAAAGGTAATATACAGCAGTAGCACAGTATAATGCACAATGCCTGTAATTGGTAATATACAGCAGTAGCACAGTATAATGCACATTGCCTGTAATAGGTATATACAGCAGTAGCACAGTATAATCTACATTGCCTGTAATAGGTAATATACAGCAGTAGAACAGTATAAAGCACATTGCCAGTAATAGATAATATACAGCAGTAGCAAAGTATAATGCATATTGCCTGTAATAGGTAATATACAGCAGTAGCACAGGATAATGCGCATTGCCAGTAATAGATAATATACAGCAGTAGCACAGTATAATGCACATTTCCTGTAATAGGTAATATACAGCAGTAGCACAGTATAATGCACATTGCCTGTAATAGGTAATATACAGCAGTAGCACAGTATAATGCACATTGCCTGTAATAGGTAATATACAGCAGTAGCACAGTATAATTCACATTGCCTGTAATAGGTAATATACAGCAATAGCACAGTATAATGCACAATGCCTGTAATAGGTAATATACAGCAGTAGCACAGTATAATGCACATTGCCTGTAATAGGTAATATACAGCAGTAGCACAGTATAATGCACATTGCCTGTAATAGGTAATATACTGCAGTAGCACAGTATAATACACATTGCCTGTAATAGGTAATATACAGCAGTAGCACAGTATAATACACATTGCCTGTAATAGGTAACATACAGCAGTAGCACAGTATAATGCACATTGCCTGTAATAGGTAATATACAGAAGTAGCACAGTATAATGCACATTGCCTGTTATAGGTAATATACAGCAGTAGCACAGTATAATGCACATTGCCTGTAATAGGTAATATACAGCAGTAGCACAGTATAATGCACATTGCCTGTAATAGGTAATATACTGCAGTAGCACAGTATAATACACATTGCCTGTAATAGGTAATATACAGCAGTAGCACAGTATAATACACATTGCCTGTAATAGGTAACATACAGCAGTAGCACAGTATAATGCACATTGCCTGTAATAGGTAATATACAGAAGTAGCACAGTATAATGCACATTGCCTGTTATAGGTAATATACAGCAGTAGCACAGTATAATGCACATTGCCTGTAATAGGTAATATACAGAAGTAGCACAGTATAATGCACATTGCCTGTAATAGGTAATATACAGCAGTAGCACAGTATAATGCACATTGCCTGTAATAGGTAATATACAGCAGTAGCACAGTATAATGGACATTGCCTGTAATAGGTAATATACAGCAGTAGGACAGTATAATGCACATTGCCTGTAATAGGTAATATACAGCAGTAGCACAATATAATGCACATTGCCTGTAATAGGTAATATACAGCAGTAGCACAATATAATGGACATTGCCTGTAATAGGTAATATACAGCTGTAGGACAGTATAATGGACATTGCCTGTAATAGGTAATATACAGCAGTAGCACAGTATAATGCACATTGCCTGTAATAGGTAATATACAGCAGTAGCACAGTATAATGCACATTGCCTGTAATAGGTAATATACAGCAGTAGCACAGTATAATGCACATTGCCTGTAATAGGTAATATACAGCAGTAGCACAGTATAATGTACATTGCCTGTAATAGGTAATATATAGCAGTAGCACAGTGTAATGCACATTGCCTATAATAGCTAATATACAGCAGTAGCACAGTATAATGCACAGGTGCGGAGATTGCCTTTAATAGGTAATATACAGCAGTAGCACAGTATAATGCACATTGCCTGTAATAGGTTATATACAGCAGTAGCACAGTATAATGTACATTGCCTGTAATAGGTAAAATACAGAAGGAGCACAGTATAATGCACATCGCCTGTAATAGGCAATATACAGCAGTAGCACAGTATAATGCACATTGCCTATAATAGGTAATATACAGCAGTAGAACAATATAATGCACATTGCCTGTAATAGGTTATATACAGCAGTAGCACAGTATAATGCACATTGCCTGTAATAGGTAAAATACAGAAGGAGCACAGTATAATGCACATCGCCTGTAATAGGCAATATACAGCAGTAGCACAGTATAATGCACATTGCCTGTAATAGGTAATATACAGCTGTAGCACAGTATAATACACATTCCCTGTAAAAGGTAATATACAGCAGTAGCACAGTATAATGCACAATGCCTGTAATTGGTAATATACAGCAGTAGCACAGTATAATGCACATTGCCTGTAATAGGTATATACAGCAGTAGCACAGTATAATCTACATTGCCTGTAATAGGGAATATACAGCAGTAGAACAGTATAAAGCACATTGCCAGTAATAGATAATATACAGCAGTAGCAAAGTATAATGCATATTGCCTGTAATAGATAATATACAGTAGTAGCACAGGATAATGCACATTGCCAGTAATAGATAATATACAGCAGTAGCACAGTATAATGCACATTTCCTGTAATAGGTAATATACAGCAGTAGCACAGTATAATGCACATTGCCTGTAATAGGTAATATACAGCAGTAGCACAGTATAATGCACATTGCCTGTAATAGGTAATATACAGCAGTAGCACAGTATAATACACATTGCCTGTAATAGGTAACATACAGCAGTAGCACAGTATAATACACATTGCCTGTAATAGGGAATATACAGCAGTAGCACAGTATAATGCACATTGCCTGTAATAGGTAATATACAGCAGTAGCACAGTATAAAGCACATTGCCTGTAATAGGTAATATACAGCAGTAGCACAGTATAATGCACATTGCCTGTAATAGGTAATATACAGCAGTAGCACAGTATAATGCACATTGCCTGTAATAGGTAATATACAGCAGTAGCACAGTATAATGCACATTGCCTGTAATAGGTAATATACAGCAATAGCACAGTATAATGCACAATGCCTGTAATAGGTAATATACAGCAGTAGCACAGTATAATGCACATTGCCTGTAATAGGTAATATACAGCAGTAGCAAAGTATAATGCACATTGCCTGTAATAGGTAATATACAGCAGTAGCAAAGTATAATACACGTTGCCTATAATAGGTAATATACAGTAGTAGCACAGTATAATGCACGTTGCCTGTAATAGGTAATATACAGTAGTAGCGCAGTATAATGCACAGGTGCGTATATTGCCTGTAATAGGTAATATACAGCAGTAGAACAGTATAATGTACATTGCCTGTAATAGGTAATATACAGCAGTAGCACAGTATAATGCACATTGCCTGTAATAGGTAATATACAGCAGTAGCACAGTATAATGCACATTGCCTGTAATAGGTAATATACAGCAGAAGCACAGTATAATGCACATTGCCTGTAAAAGGTAATATACAGCAGTAGCACAGTATAATGCACACTGCCTGTAATAGGTAATATACAGCAGTAGCACAGTATAATGCACATTGCCTGTAATAGGTAATATACAGCAGTAGCACAGTATAATGCACATTGCCTGTAATAGGTAATATACAGCAGTAGCAAAGTATAATGCATGTTGCCTGTAATAGGTAATATACAGCAGTAGCACAGTATAATGGACATTGCCTGTAATAGGTAATATACAGCAGTAGCACAGTATAATACACGTTGCCTGTAATAGGTAATATACAGCAGTAGCAAAGTATAATGCACATTGCCTGTAATAGGTAATATACAGCAGTAGCACAGTATAATGCACATTGCCTGTAATAGGTAATATACAGCAGTAGCACAGTATAATGCACGTTGCCTGTAATAGGTAATATACAGCAGTAGCAAAGTATAATGCACGTTGCGTGTAATAGGTAATATACAGCAGTAGCACAGTATAATGCACATTGCCTGTAATAGGTAATATACAGCAGTAGCACAGTATAATGCACGTTGCCTGTAATAGGTAATATACAGCAGTAGCACAGTATAATGCACATTACCTGTAATAGGTAATATACAGCAGTAGAACAGTATAATGTACGTTGCCTGTAATAGCTAATATACAGTAGCAGTACAGTATAATGCATATTGCCTGTAATAGGTAATATACAGCAGTAGCACAGTATAATGCACATTGCCTGTAATAGGTAATATACAGCAGTAGCAAAGTATAATGCATGTTGCCTGTAATAGGTAATATACAGCAGTAGCACAATATAATGCACATTGCCTGTAATAGGTAAGATACAGCAGTAGCACAGTATAATGCACATTGCCTTTAATAGGTAATATACAGTAGCAGCACAGTATAATGCACAGGTGCGTATATTGCCTGCAATAGGTAATATACAGCAGTAGCACAGTATAATGCACATTGCCTGTAATAAGTAATATACAGCAGTAGCACAGTATAATGCACATTGCCTGTAATAGGTAATATATAGCAGTAGCACAGTATAATGCACATTGCCTGTAATAGGTAATATACAGCAGTAGCACAGTATAATGCACATTGTCTGCAATACGTAATATACAGCAGTAGCACAGTATAATGCACATTGCCTGTAATAGGTAATATACAGCAGTAGCACAGTATAATGCACATTGCCTGTAATAGGTAAGATACAGCAGTAGCACAGTATAATGCACATTGCCTGTAATAGGTAATATACAGCAGTAGCACAGTATAATGTACATTGCCTGTAATAGGAAATATACAGCAGTAGAACAGTATAATGTACGTTGCCTGTAATAGGTAATATACAGTAGCAGTACAGTATAATGCATATTGCCTGTAATAGGTAATATACAGCAGTAGCACAGTATAATGCACATTGTCTGTAATACGTAATATACAGCAGTAGCTAAGTATAATGCACGTTGCCTGTAATAGGTAATATACAGCAGTAGCACAGTATAATGCACATTGCCTGTAATAGGTAATATACAGCAGTAGCACAGTATAATGCACATTGCCTGTAATAGGTAATATACAGTAGCAGCACAGTATAATGCACATTGCCTGCAATAGGTAATATAAAGCAGTAGCACAGTATAATGTACATTGCCTGTTATAGGTAATATACAGCAGTAGGACAGTATAATGCATGTTGCCTGTAATAGGTAATATACAGCAGTAGCACAGTATATTGCACATTGCCTGTAATAGGTAATATACAGCAGTAGCACAGTATAATGCACATTGCCTGTAATAGGTAATATACAGCAGTAGCACAGTATAATGCACATTGCCTGTAATAGGTAATATACAGCAGTAGCACAGTATAATGCACATTGCCTGTAATAGGTAATATACAGCAGTAGCAAAGTATAATGCACACTGCCTGTAATAAGTAATATACAGCAGTAGCAGAGTATAATGCACATTGCCTGTAATAGGTAATATACAGCACTAGCACATTATAATTGACATTGCCTGTAATAGGTAATATACAGTAGTAGCACAGTATAATGGACATTGCCTGTAATAGGTAATATACAGTAGTAGCGCAGTATAATGCACAGGTGCGTATATTGCCTGTAATAGGTAATATACAGCAGTACCACAGTATAATGCACATTGCCTGTAATAGGTAATATACAGCAGTAGCAAAGTATAATGCACATTGCCTGTAATAGGTAATATACAGTAGTAGCACAGTATAATGCACACTGCCTGTAATAAGTAATATACAGCAGTAGCAGAGTATAATGCACATTGCCTGTAATAGGTAATATACAGCACTAGCACATTATAATTGACATTGCCTGTAATAGGTAATATACAGTAGTAGCACAGTATAATGGACATTGCCTGTAATAGGTAATATACAGTAGTAGCGCAGTATAATGCACAGGTGCGTATATTGCCTGTAATAGGTAATATACAGCAGTACCACAGTATAATGCACATTGCCTGTAATAGGTAATATACAGCAGTAGCACAGTATAATGCACATAGCCTGTAATAGGTAATATACAGCAGTAGCACAGTATAATGCACATAGCCTGTAATAGGTAATATACAGCAGTAGCAAAGTATAATGCAAATTGCCTGTAATAGGTAATATACAGCAGTAGCACAGTATAATGCACATTGCCTGTAATAGGTAATATACAGTAGTAGCACAGTATAATGCACTTTGCCTGTAATAGGTAATATACAGCAGTAGCACAGTATAATGCACATTGCCTGTAATAGGTAACATACAGCAGTAGCACAGGATAATGCACATTGCCTGTAATAGGTAACATACAGCAGTAGCACAGTATAATGCACATTGCCTGTAATAGGTAACATACAGCAGTAGTACACTATAATGCAAATTGCCTGTAATAGGTAATATACAGCAGTAGCACAGTATAATGCACATTGCCTGTAATAGGTAATATACAGCAGTAGCACAGTATAATACACATTGCCTGTAATAGGTAATATACAGCAGTAGCACAGTATAATGCACATTTCCTGTAATAGGTAATATACAGTAGTAGCACAGTATAATGGTCATTGCCTGTAATAGGTAATATACAGCAGTAGCACAGTATAATGCACATTGCCTGTAATAGGTAATATACAGCAGTAGCACAGTATAATGCACATTGCCTGTAATATGTAATATACAGTAGTAGTACACTATAATGCACATTGCCTGTAATAGGTAATATACAGCAGTAGCAAAGTATAATACACGTTGCCTATAATAGGTAATATACAGTAGTAGCACAGTATAATGCACGTTGCCTGTAATAGGTAATATACAGTAGTAGCGCAGTATAATGCACAGGTACGTATATTGCCTGTAATAGGTAATATACAGCAGTAGAACAGTATAATGTACATTGCCTGTAATAGGTAATATACAGCAGTAGCACAGTATAATGCACATTGCCTGTAATAGGTAATATACAGCAGTAGCACAGTATAATGCACATTGCCTGTAATAGGTAATATACAGCAGAAGCACAGTATAATGCACATTGCCTGTAAAAGGTAATATACAGCAGTAGCACAGTATAATGCACACTGCCTGTAATAGGTAATATACAGCAGTAGCACAGTATAATGCACATTGCCTGTAATAGGTAATATACAGCAGTAGCACAGTATAATGCACACTGCCTGTAATAGGTAATATACAGCAGTAGCACAGTATAATGCACATTGCCTGTAATAGGTAATATACAGCAGTAGCACAGTATAATGCACATTGCCTGTAATAGGTAATATACAGCAGTAGCAAAGTATAATGCATGTTGCCTGTAATAGGTAATATACAGCAGTAGCACAGTATAATGGACATTGCCTGTAATAGGTAATATACAGCAGTAGCACAGTATAATACACATTGCCTGTAATAGGTAATATACAGCAGTAGCAAAGTATAATGCACGTTGCGTGTAATAGGTAATATACAGCAGTAGCACAGTATAATGCACATTGCCTGTAATAGGTAATATACAGCAGTAGCACAGTATAATGCACATTGCCTGTAATAGGTAATATACAGCAGTAGCACAGTATAATGCACGTTGCCTGTAATAGGTAATATACAGCAGTAGCAAAGTATAATGCACGTTGCGTGTAATAGTTAATATACAGCAGTAGCACAGTATAATGCACATTGCCTGTAATAGGTAATATACAGCAGTAGCACAGTATAATGCACGTTGCCTGTAATAGGTAATATACAGCAGTAGCACAGTATAATGCACATTACCTGTAATAGGTAATATACAGCAGTAGAACAGTATAATGTACGTTGCCTGTAATAGGTAATATACAGTAGCAGTACAGTATAATGCATATTGCCTGTAATAGGTAATATACAGCAGTAGCACAGTATAATGCACATTGCCTGTAATAGGTAATATACAGCAGTAGCAAAGTATAATGCATGTTGCCTGTAATAGGTAATATACAGCAGTAGCACAATATAATGCACATTGCCAGTAATAGGTAATATACAGCAGTAGCACAGTATAATGCACATTGCCTGTAATAGGTAACATACAGCAGTAGCACAGTATAATGCACATTGCCTGTAATAGGTAAGATACAGCAGTAGCACAGTATAATGCACATTGCCTTTAATAGGTAATATACAGTAGCAGCACAGTATAATGCACAGGTGCGTATATTGCCTGCAATAGGTAATATACAGCAGTAGCACAGTATAATGCACATTGCCTGTAATAAGTAATATACAGCAGTAGCACAGTATAATGCACATTGCCTGTAATAGGTAATATATAGCAGTAGCACAGTATAATGCACATTGCCTGTAATAGGTAATATACAGCAGTAGCACAGTATAATGCACATTGTCTGCAATACGTAATATACAGCAGTAGCACAGTATAATGCACATTGCCTGTAATAGGTAATATACAGCAGTAGCACAGTATAATGCACATTGCCTGTAATAGGTAAGATACAGCAGTAGCACAGTATAATGCACATTGCCTGTAATAGGTAATATACAGCAGTAGCACAGTATAATGTACATTGCCTGTAATAGGAAATATACAGCAGTAGAACAGTATAATGTACGTTGCCTGTAATAGGTAATATACAGTAGCAGTACAGTATAATGCATATTGCCTGTAATAGGTAATATACAGCAGTAGCACAGTATAATGCACATTGTCTGTAATAGGTAGTATACAGCAGTAGCTAAGTATAATGCACGTTGCCTGTAATAGGTAATATACAGCAGTAGTACAGTATAATGCACATTGCCTGTAATAGGTAATATACAGCAGTAGCACAGTATAATGCACATTGCCTGTAATAGGTAATATACAGTAGCAGCACAGTATAATGCACATTGCCTGCAATAGGTAATATAAAGCAGTAGCACAGTATAATGTACATTGCCTGTTATAGGTAATATACAGCAGTAGGACAGTATAATGCATGTTGCCTGTAATAGGTAATATACAGCAGTAGCACAGTATATTGCACATTGCCTGTAATAGGTAATATACAGCAGTAGCACAGTATAATGCACATTGCCTGTAATAGGTAATATACAGCAGTAGCACAGTATAATGCACATTGCCTGTAATAGGTAATATACAGCAGTAGCACAGTATAATGCACATTGCCTGTAATAGGTAATATACAGCAGTAGCAAAGTATAATGCACATTGCCTGTAATATGTAAAATTCAGCAGTAGTACACTATAATGCACATTGCCTGTAATAGGTAATATACAGTAGTAGCACAGTATAATGCACACTGCCTGTAATAAGTAATATACAGCAGTAGCAGAGTATAATGCACATTGCCTGTAATAGGTAATATACAGCAGTAGCAAAGTATAATGCAAATTGCCTGTAATAGGTAATATACAGCAGTAGCACAGTATAATGCACATTGCCTGTAATAGGTAATATACAGTAGTAGCACAGTATAATGCACATTGCCTGTAATAGGTAATATACAGCAGTAGCACAGTATAATGCACATTGCCTGTAATAGGTAATATACAGCAGTAGTACACTATAATGCACATTGCCTGTAATAGGTAATATACAGCAGTAGCACAGTATAATGCACATTGCCTGTAATAGGTAATATACAGCAGTAGCACAGTATAATGCACATTGCCTGTAATAGGTAACATACAGCAGTAGCACAGGATAATGCACATTGCCTGTAATAGGTAACATACAGCAGTAGCACAGTATAATGCACATTGCCTGTAATAGGTAACATACAGCAGTAGTACACTATAATGCAAATTGCCTGTAATAGGTAATATACAGCAGTAGCAAAGTATAATGCACATTGCCTGTAATATGTAATATACAGCAGTAGTACACTATAATGCACATTGCCTGTAATAGGTAATATACAGTAGTAGCACAGTATAATGCACATTGCCTGTAATAGGTAATCTACAGCAGTAGCACAGTATAATGCACATTGCCTGTAATAGGTAATATACAGCAGTAGCACAGTATAATGCACATTGCCTGTAATAGGTAATATACAGCAGTAGCACAGTATAATGCACATTGCCTGTAATAGGTAATATACAGCAGTAGCAAAGTATAATGCACATTGCCTGTAATATGTAAAATTCAGCAGTAGTACACTATAATGCACATTGCCTGTAATAGGTAATATACAGTAGTAGCAAAGTATAATGCACATTGCCTGTAATAGGTAATATACAGCAGTAGCAGAGTATAATGCACATTGCCTGTAATAGGTAATATACAGCACTAGCACATTATAATTGACATTGCCTGTAATAGGTAATATACAGTAGTAGCACAGTATAATGGACATTGCCTGTAATAGGTAATATACAGTAGTAGCGCAGTATAATGCACAGGTGCGTATATTGCCTGTAATAGGTAATATACAGCAGTACCACAGTATAATGCACATTGCCTGTAATAGGTAACATACAGCAGTAGTACACTATAATGCAAATTGCCTGTAATAGGTAATATACAGCAGTAGCACAGTATAATGCACATTGCCTGTAATAGGTAATATACAGCAGTAGCACAGTATAATGCACATTGCCTGTAATAGGTAATATACAGCAGTAGCACAGTATAATGCACATTTCCTGTAATAGGTAATATACAGTAGTAGCACAGTATAATGGTCATTGCCTGTAATAGGTAATATACAGCAGTAGCACAGTATAATGCACATTGCCTGTAATAGGTAATATACAGCAGTAGCACAGTATAATGCACATTGCCTGTAATATGTAATATACAGTAGTAGTACACTATAATGCACATTGCCTGTAATAGGTAATATACAGCAGTAGCAAAGTATAATGCACATTGCCTGTAATATGTAATATACAGCAGTAGTACACTATAATGCACATTGCCTGTAATAGGTAATATACAGTAGTAGCACAGTATAATGCACATTGCCTGTAATAGGCAATATACAGCAGTAGCACAGTATAATGCACATTGCCTGTAATAGGTAATATACAGCAGTAGCACAGTATAATACACATTGCCTGTAATAGGTAATATACAGCAGTAGCACAGTATAATGCACATTGCCTATAATAGGTAATATACAGCAGTAGCACAGTATAATACACATTGCCTGTAATAGGTAATATACAGCAGTAGCAAAGTATAATGCACATTGCCTGTAATATGTAAAATACAGCAGTAGTACACTATAATGCACATTGCCTGTAATAGGTAATATACAGTAGTAGCACAGTATAATGCACACTGCCTGTAATAAGTAATATACAGCAGTAGCAGAGTATAATGCACATTGCCTGTAATAGGTAATATACAGCAGTAGCACATTATAATGGACATTGCCTGTAATAGGTAATATACAGTAGTAGCACATTATAATGGACATTGCCTGTAATAGGTAATATACAGTAGTAGCACAGTATAATGGACATTGCCTGTAATAGGTAATATACAGCAGTAGCAAAGTATAATGCACATTGCCTGCAATAGGTAATATACAGCAGTAGCACAGTATAATGCACATTGCCTGTAATAGGTAATATACAGCAGTAGCACAGTATAATGCACATTGCCTGTAATAGGTAATATACAGCAGTAGCACAGTATAATGTACATTGCCTGTAATAGGTAATATACAGCAGTAGCACAGTATAATGCACATTGCCTGTAATAGGTAATATACAGCAGTAGCAAAGTATAATGCACATTGCCTGTAATATGTAAAATTCAGCAGTAGTACACTATAATGCACATTGCCTGTAATAGGTAATATACAGTAGTAGCACAGTATAATGCACACTGCCTGTAATAAGTAATATACAGCAGTAGCAGAGTATAATGCACATTGCCTGTAATAGGTAATATACAGCACTAGCACATTATAATTGACATTGCCTGTAATAGGTAATATACAGTAGTAGCACAGTATAATGGACATTGCCTGTAATAGGTAATATACAGTAGTAGCGCAGTATAATGCACAGGTGCGTATATTGCCTGTAATAGGTAATATACAGCAGTACCACAGTATAATGCACATTGCCTGTAATAGGTAATATACAGCAGTAGCAAAGTATAATGCACATTGCCTGCAATAAGTAATATACAGCAGTAGCACAGTATAATGCACATTTCCTGTAATAGGTAATATACAGCAGTAGCACAGTATAATGCACATAGCCTGTAATAGGTAATATACAGCAGTAGCAAAGTATAATGCAAATTGCCTGTAATAGGTAATATACAGCAGTAGCACAGTATAATGCACATAGCCTGTAATAGGTAATATACAGCAGTAGCAAAGTATAATGCACATTGCCTGCAATAAGTAATATACAGCAGTAGCACAGTATAATGCACATTTCCTGTAATAGGTAATATACAGCAGTACCACAGTATAATGCACATTGCCTGTAATAGGTAATATACAGCAGTAGCAAAGTATAATGCACATTGCCTGCAATAAGTAATATACAGCAGTAGCACAGTATAATGCACATTTCCTGTAATAGGTAATATACAGCAGTAGCACAGTATAATGCACATAGCCTGTAATAGGTAATATACAGCAGTAGCAAAGTATAATGCAAATTGCCTGTAATAGGTAATATACAGCAGTAGCACAGTATAATGCACATTGCCTGTAATAGGTAATATACAGTAGTAGCACAGTATAATGCACATTGCCTGTAATAGGTAATATACAGCAGTAGCACAGTATAATGCACATTGCCTGTAATAGGTAATATACAGCAGTAGTACACTATAATGCACATTGCCTGTAATAGGTAATATACAGCAGTAGCACAGTATAATGCACATTGCCTGTAATAGGTAATATACAGCAGTAGCACAGTATAATGCACATTGCCTGTAATAGGTAACATACAGCAGTAGCACAGGATAATGCACATTGCCTGTAATAGGTAACATACAGCAGTAGCACAGTATAATGCACATTGCCTGTAATAGGTAACATACAGCAGTAGTACACTATAATGCAAATTGCCTGTAATAGGTAATATACAGCAGTAGCACAGTATAATGCACATTGCCTGTAATAGGTAATATACAGCAGTAGCACAGTATAATGCACATTGCCTGTAATAGGTAATATACAGCAGTAGCACAGTATAATGCACATTTCCTGTAATAGGTAATATACAGTAGTAGCACAGTATAATGGTCATTGCCTGTAATAGGTAATATACAGCAGTAGCACAGTATAATGCACATTGCCT
This sequence comes from Taudactylus pleione, assembly GCA_031769625.1. Taxonomy (NCBI): domain Eukaryota; kingdom Metazoa; phylum Chordata; class Amphibia; order Anura; family Myobatrachidae; genus Taudactylus; species Taudactylus pleione. The sequence continues at coordinate 236,951 of JAUIMM010002123.1, forward strand.
GTAATAGGTAATATACAGCAGTAGCACAGTATAATGCACATTGCCTGTAATATGTAATATACAGTAGTAGTACACTATAATGCACATTGCCTGTAATAGGTAATATACAGCAGTAGCAAAGTATAATGCACATTGCCTGTAATATGTAATATACAGCAGTAGTACACTATAATGCACATTGCCTGTAATAGGTAATATACAGTAGTAGCACAGTATAATGCACATTGCCTGTAATAGGTAATATACAGCAGTAGCACAGTATAATGCACATTGCCTGTAATAGGTAATATACAGCAGTAGCACAGTATAATACACATTGCCTGTAATAGGTAATATACAGCAGTAGCACAGTATAATGCACATTGCCTGTAATAGGTAATATATAGCAGTAGCACAGTATAATGCACATTGCCTATAATAGGTAATATACAGCAGTAGCACAGTATAATACACATTGCCTGTAATAGGTAATATACAGCAGTAGCAAAGTATAATGCACATTGCCTGTAATATGTTAAATACAGCAGTAGTACACTATAATGCACATTGCCTGTAATAGGTAATATACAGTAGTAGCACAGTATAATGCACACTGCCTGTAATAAGTAATATACAGCAGTAGCAGAGTATAATGCACATTGCCTGTAATAGGTAATATACAGCAGTAGCACATTATAATGGACATTGCCTGTAATAGGTAATATACAGTAGTAGCACAGTATAATGGACATTGCCTGTAATAGGTAATATACAGCAGTAGCAAAGTATAATGCACATTGCCTGCAATAGGTAATATACAGCAGTAGCACAGTATAATGCACATTGCCTGTAATAGGTAATATACAGCAGTAGCACAGTATAATGCACATTGCCTGTAATAGGTAATATACAGCAGTAGCACAGTATAATGTACATTGCCTGTAATAGGTAATATACAGCAGTAGCACAGTATAATGCACATTGCCTGTAATAGGTAATATACAGCAGTAGCAAAGTATAATGCACATTGCCTGTAATATGTAAAATTCAGCAGTAGTACACTATAATGCACATTGCCTGTAATAGGTAATATACAGTAGTAGCA